>MJUU01037442.1:28859-53642 GCA_002080025.1 Modiolus philippinarum
AGACAATAATGGACAAGCCCAAGTCTATTATTGGAGACAATATTGGACAAGCCCAAGTCTATTATTGGAGACAATATTGGACAAGCCCAAGTCTATTATTGGAGACAATATTGGACAAGCCCAATTCTATTATTGGAGACAATATTGGATAAGCCGAAGTCTATTATTGGAGACAATATTATTGGAGACAATATTGGACAAGCCCAAGTCTATTATTGGAGACAATATTCGACAAGCCCAAGTCTATTATTGGAGACAATATTGGACAAGCCCAAGTCTATTATTGGAGACAATATTGGACAAGCCTAAGTCTATAATTGGAGACAATATTGGACAAGCCCAAGTCTATTATTGGAGACAATAATGGACAAGCCCAAGTCTATTATTGGAGACAATATTGGACAAGCCCAAATCTATAATTGGAGACAATATTTGAAGCATCAGAAACAAAACTTCTATTATCTTTTTTTATCGGTAATTAACTATATCATTTTATAGAACAACAAATTTTGATAAATGAAAATCAATTTTTAATAAATCAGGAAATTGGCTATTGATTGGTGCTGATTGTCAAAGTAGGCAAGGCTTAAAATAGTTTTTGCCGATATTTTTTCAATATTTTTTTCAATATTTTGCCAATATATTTTCAGGCAGTAGCAAAAACAGAAAATATTTGCCTCACAGATCAAAGAAACTCATACAAATTACCAATAATATAAAATATAAACGAATATTTTCAATTGTAACTTGAAGTCTTACCTATCATTATGATGAAGTTGTACACCTTTAGTAATCTTCTGACCATTTACAAGAATCTTTGCCCCAGATAATGGTTCCAAGGTCACATTCATTCCTTTTGTTGTCACTATTGCATGTTGTTTTTGTATACTGTGCGAGAAAAAGAAACCAATTCAAATTAAATAGTGAAATTAATAATTACTCTTAACAAAACAGAACATTTATAACAGAAATAACAAACCTTATATTAGGATATTTTTGTGTGTGCTTAATTTTCGCTATGTTTGCGGCTGACAATCCAGAGTCAAAATTATCTTCCGCATAAGTACCATCCATGATAAGTTTGGTTTAAATCCATTTCGAAGTTTTCTAGAAGATCTTTGTATATAATTTTCAATAATGTCCAATGGTAAACAGTGGTCCTCAAGAAGAAGATCTTCCAAGGAAAAGTTTACCATGAATAGAAAGTGTTGGCAAAGCTCACCATGGCATATATTTGTGAGCCTAAAATAGGAGACGTCATTTTCTTAATTACATAATGGTGTGTTATAAAATGTATGAAAACTACAATTCACCCATTTTGAGAACTCAACTGAAAGATTATTCTTTGGCAAAGCTTTACTGATTGGTGAAAACTAGATCTAGAATTTCTCAGTTTGAGTTACTATTCATGAGTAATGTGAGAGAAAATTAATAATTCAATTAAATGCTATAGTAAATATGTATAAACTGTAAATTATATTTGTTTGGAAGTTTGTTTTTGTTCAATGCTACACTGTAAACCAGGGAATTTTCACGGCAGTTTTATTTTCGCTATTTTTGCAGTAATAAATGAAGCGCGAAAATAAAACTGTTGCATATATTTTGATGCAACATGGTGATTTAATAGCTCAACGAACAACCATGAATTCAAGACTGCGCGAATTGAATCTATTTTGAAAACCGCAAAATAAAGACAGCACAAAAATTTCCTGGTCAACCGTAGAAAATATGTATAATTCTTAATGAACTGTTCTGTTTAGCAATAAAGCTTATACATCAATAGATCAATGTACTTCAGTTTCCTAAAACCACGAAAACTGACTACCACGAAAACATTTACATTGCTGTATCTGGTGCTTACACCATAATATCAATCAATCATCCACACAGTATTTGCTAATTAATAAAGACAGAGAGAAACAGGTATATGGATATATATATATATATGTACATTGAATATCTGCATTTCCAAGTGCAGCTTGTAAGTAGATATCTCATATGGACTTTAAATAAATAAATGACAGCGCTTCTTTTCCTTGACATGTTGGCATTCTTAGTTGGGATGGGTGGGTGAGGGTATATTTACATACCGTAGTCCCTTTATCTGTATTTTTTGAAGGGGGTTGAGCATTCTTTATAGGGTGGGGGTATATTCACATACCTAAGTCCATTTAACTGTATTGTTGGAGGGGGTTGAGCATTCTTTATAGGATAGGAGTATATAAACATACCGTAGTCCGTTTATCTGTATTGTTGGAGAGGGTTGAGCATTCTTTGTGGGGGGAAGGGTATATTCACATACCTAAGTCCATTTATCTGTATTGTTGGGAGGGGGTTGAGCATTCTTTATAGGGTGGGGGTATATTCACATACCTAAGTCCATTTAACTGTATTGTTGGAGGGGGTTGAGCATTCTTTATAGGGTGGGGGTATATAAACATTACATAGTCCATTTAACTGTATTGTTTGAGGGGGTTGAGCATTCTTTGTGGGGGGAAGGGTATATCCACATACCTAAGTCTGTTAATCTGTATTGTTGGAGGGGGTTGAGCATTCTTTATAGGGTGGGAGTATATAAACAAACCGTAGTCCATTTATCTGTATTGTTGGAGAGGGTTGAGCATTCTTTGTGGGGGGAAGGGTATATTCACATACCTAAGTCTGTTTATCTGTATTGTTGGAGGGGGTTGAGCATTCTTTATAGGGTGGGGGTATATTCACATACCTAAGTCTGTTTATCTGAATTGTTGGAGGGGATTGAGCATTCTTTACAGGGTGGGGTATATTAACACACCGTAGTCCCTTTATCTGTATTGTTGGGAGGGGTTGAGCATTCTTTATAGGGTGGGGGTATATTGACACACCTAAGTCCATTTAACTGTATTGTTGGAGGGGGTTGAGCATTCGTTATAGGGTGGGGGTTTATTGACATACCTAGGTCCATTTAACTGTATTGTTTGAGGGGGTTGAGCATTCTTTATAGGGTGAGGTATATTCACATGTCTAAGTCTGTTTATCTGTATTGTTGGGAGGGGGTTGAGCATTCTTTATAGGGTGGGGGTATATTCACATACCTAAGTCTGTTTGTATTGTTGGGAGGGGGTTGAGCATTCTTTATAGGGTGGGGGTATATTAACACACCATAGTCCCTTTATCTGTGTTTTTGGGAGGGGTTGAGCATTCTTTATAGGGTGGGGGTACATTCACATACCTAAGTCCATTTATCTGTATTGTTGGAGGGGGTTTAGCATTCTTTATAGGGTGGGGGTATATCGACACACCTACAGAGCTGGCCGGTGATACTGCGCACCTAAAGTTTTAACATGGACCTGGAATTCCTAAATACTTTTTAACACCAAAACGTTGGTGTAGATAAACAGTTCATTTATCAATGCTTTCATTGAATATATTCAATTGTTGTAAGGTTATCTCAGTTGCACTTTAATTTCTATGAAAACACACTGACCCCGTGATGTAAACAACCTGTCTGATGTCCGGTAATACTGCGCATGTCATAAAAAATAGGTTAAAACGTTGAGAAAACGAATGATTTCAGATTGATCTTTAGGTATCCATCAGATATATTATTATGCTACAAAATAAATCAAAATCAGGATTTACACTTCATTCTATTTCAAATTATTGTATATTTCAATAAGAAGGGTAACATATTCTTAGCCTTGATTCGTTAAAAAATATAAGTCAGTGCATCGTGACGTAATGCGTGGAAGAATTAAATTTTTTGTGTTGACCTTCAATTTGTCTCACTAACAGGTCAGTGCAACTTGTTATCATTTCTTTAATCAAGAACGATATAATCGCGAAATTGACGGTGCGCAGTATTACCGGATGCGCAATAATCCGTGACACGACTGTAAGTCAATTTAACTGTATTGTTGGAGGGGGTTGAGCATTCTTTATAGGGTGGGGGTATATAAACATTCCTAAGTCCATTTATCTGTATTGTTGGAGGGGGTTGAGCATTCTTAGTACCAACAGTTGATTTACCTGCAAAAATATAAAAATATTTATCTCTTTATTCAACAGAAACATATTGGTCTGAATGGAGTACACTACTGGCCCTATAAAAAATGTTGATGTCAAGAATACAAGGTGGCATTTTTAACCCATTTAAACCCATCTTTTTGTACGCAGTCACCTACAAAATGGACTTATTTTACAAAATGATGCAGAACAAAACATTTTTTTGCAAAATTCCGTAACGTTTGCTGACAAATATGTCTACGTAATATATTTTGGTCTTAATTCAAATTTCAAAAGTATAATAAACTCTGCAGAAACACACTATATAAGATTTATTAAAATGCACATTTATCCAGAATATGCCAATTAAGTAAAAAATGTACTTGCATTTTAAAAGTGCCAACACTGTTCATTGTAATTATTTGGTCAAATTTCTATGTTTTTGAAAAATGAAGAATAACATACCATCAGGACAGAAATGTACTATCATAGCAGTTAATGCAGGATCTTCATTCAGATTCCAGAAATGGGGGATCACTTTTCTGTCCTGTTCTTTTTTCTGATCCTCTTCCAACTTTTTCTGAATAAATTATATATGATATTAAAGGATATTTAGGTAAGCCTTTTCCTTAATTAAATGGTTATGGACAAAATCTTGTTTGGTTATTATGGTAGCATATAAGTAAACAAATTAAGAAAAGTCAACTTGGATATTTGATTGGCTACTACAGATCTTTATCTCAAAAAGTCAAGATTTATTTGCACCTTTCATAAAAAAAAAGACTTTTACCAAAACTCTTTAATGGTTCACTGCCATTTTGTACCATTGTCAAAAGGCATCAGTGATATAGGTCTTTTTTATGTTCTATATGACACTAAACAATGAAAGGATATGGAGTAAATGCATATGAAACAAAGTCTCTCTAAATATACATGGTATATCCAAGCAATGGAAAAATCTTCTTGTCTTCATTTTGAAGTCACCATGAGGCTTTTAACCATGAGCTTTGTGCATACCTCATACTAAGTTCAAGATGGCTCATTGAACTGGTTTAAGCACAATTGATTGCTAGATGTAGAGCAATGTTATATCCATGTAATTGTGGTCCATATCATGACGAGTCAATATATATTATTACAACTGTGTGTAATCACTTGTAATAATTATAATGAAGACATAATGATAATAATGCAATTACAAATTTACAAAAGTTTCAGAATTTGTTTGCTGGTGTATATTAAGGTAGTAGACCTAGGTTAAGGGAGATAACTCTTTAAATCAGTAAGACGTTTGAAATAGTTAGTTTCATCAATGCTTTTTAAGCATTGACGTGAAAAAGAATAAAAAATCATCTATGTTACTCAGAGGCTTAGAATCTGTTTATGAAAATGATTTCAACAAACTCACCTGTGATTTTTAAGAGTTATGTCCCTTAACCTAGGTCTACTACCTTAACCAGTTACAAAAAGTAACAAAAGAAAAAACAAGAGGTGTTTGTGAATCATTACATATGTGCCCAACAGACAAATATGTGAAACACCCAATTTAACATTTGACCTTGACCTGACCTAAATTTTTTAGGGATACACTTGTATATCTTACTTAGTTCAAAAGTTTAAGTAAAGGTCAAACTAAGATTCACAGAAAACACACAGACAGACAGCACAAATACACTATATGCTCCCAATCCACGATCTGGGGGCATTAAAACAAATTACTGATATACCCGATGTCCTACAATCAACGGTGATGCTATGAATACAAGACGACAAATTATTTTGACTCAATGTGGACACATCATTTCCATAATGTAGATGTACACTTATATCTTCATGCATTTGATTTTGTTCTGTACAGTACATTTTAGGATCCGCTACAAAAGAGTTAGGGTTACATTTTTTTTCAAAATTTCTGTCAAAGTTTGCTCCAACATAGCTAAACTAAATTTAAACAGAAGGCACAGGAAAGGAAAGGCAATCTATAGCTTGATATAAAATTAAAATTTTCTATGCCTTTGTTAATAGTTCTGAACTATGGGGTAAAACAAAAGTAAGACTTGGGGTCTTGTTTCATCCAAACTGTGAGATTCTCAACACCTGTCTAATTATCATTCGCTACTACATATATGTTTGTAGGATCATGGAGGTATAAACATAGAAGGAGCTACAACAAAAAATTAGCACTAATTTATTACCCGCAAAGCCCTATAGTAAAGATATGGAATTTATCTAATTAGCATTAATTTGATGATACCCTTTTGATGACTATCTGCGATGCCGCAATTGTGGTGGCCAACTTTGTTATCATGTAAATCACTTGTTTTATTATCTTGTCTGATAAGTATAGTACACAACGGGGAATTTGGCGCTACATTTCAAAGGTGTTATTGTTGTTGTTACAGGTACTTCCCATTGATTGTTAGAAATTGAATGATGTAAAAATCTTAAAATCGGTCCAGATTTATGTGAATTTCAACATTTAAAAAAGACCGATTGGTCGTTTTAACAATTAATGCAGTTCAGTTAAAACCCAAAATTCTGTATGTCCCGGACGAGAGCAGATTTCGAAAAAATCGGTTATTAAAGAACTTAAAATGCAGATTCACCCAATGTTTATGAGGTATTTGCCGGATATTGCCGGAAAGTCGAATTCTGTGTTTGAAATTTAACGATTTTATCGAGATGCCGATTGTAACACATGTGCATGTCGTGCCGTTAGATGTCCCCTATTTTAAACAATATCCAATTTATTATATACAAAACTAACCACTTTTACTTTTTTCGTTTTATTGTATTCAAAACTTTTAATATTTTCAATCTTCATTTATTTGAATATACCATACAGTATCAAAAGTATTTAGCTTATAGATTTATCCTCATAAACAACAATATTCAGTGTTTTTTTAAAGAAAAGGGATAGAAATGCCTTCAACAAAAATTGTTAAAGAAAAATGGGAATCTATAGACAAAACCTTTTTCAGTCTGACAGGTAAGTTATAATTCAGTTTAAAAAATGTTTTAATTTAATATTCATCAAATACATATTGAGCTTAATTTAACTATACCATCTTAATTTGGTTACTGAATACATCGGCAAACGAATACTGAAGCATGAACGAGGAAAAGGGAAATTCTAAAATCATAAATCCAAAATCACAGCAATTCACAGCAACACGAATTGAGACAGTATGACAAAGTCATAACAAAAGCACCGACAGTGTCAACTACCTCTTAAAAACGGAGAGTATCACCAGGTGTTCTTGAAGTGTAAGCATGATCTGCTCCACGAGTAGCAACCGTCACACTGCCAGTGAAAAGTCTTGTTTTAGTCACAGTCGGTGTTAGTCAGTCCGGTAACAAACTCTGGATCTACCAAAACATATCTGTTCTCATTACAGAAACATTGTAATGGTCTGTCAAATCGTGGTGACAACCTTAAAACTTCTGTAGTGACAATTGCAACAGTGACTGAACATACATGTACCTTTGATGTATAAGTTTTTGAGACAGTAATTTCGCTCTGTTGACAAAATTGCTGTACAAACAACAGGCACGGCAATAGCAAATGAGTTGTGAAATGTACACGCCAAATGCTGGAGAAGTGGGAATATTACTGCTCAAAAACGGGAAGTTCACTGTTGGAAAGTCGAAATCATCACGCTTGTCATGAAATAGCTATATTTGTATATCATTGTATATTGCTTTTTGATACAATAAAAATATATATGACAATAGACGAATTTCCAATTTCGTTTTATGAATGAATTACCCCAATTGACCCGGGGTCAATTGGAGTAAATTGCTTCACATAACGTTGTGACGCCCAAAAATCAATATTATGACGTCAAAATTTTCTGGGGAAATTCACCAATTGGAAACTCGTCTATAAAAAGTAAAAGAACTCTGTCACGGTGCAAGTTATGGATTTTAGAAATAAATATTATATGTAGGAAAGGAGTCTAATTTGCTGCAATATACAAGAATAATATGCAGAAATTTATGACAGAAATTACCAGGTTTTCTAGTTCTGATTCAGCCAGTTTTTCTTTCCATGATTTCTTCATTTGTTCCATTTCTTGTTGATTCTGATTTAGCTGCTCTTGTAGTTGTCTCTTCATCTCTTCCACCTCTGTATAAATATACAATGTATTTATGTTACTTGTACACAATGTCATATTCTAATACCAATACACAACATACTCCTGAGTACTTCTGTTTAAATACACAATGTAATGTATATAAAATCAATCCTCATAGTAACAAATTTTTATTACAACAGAATTAAAGCCTACAAACAAACCCATACACAATTAATGTCTTAAATTTTTTTATGTAAAAGAAGAGGTGCTCATATTAACACCATGCATGCATGTGAAGATCAAAAAGCTTTATGAATATGTAGCTTTAAAATATAAAACACTCATTGTAATATCAAAGTGGTTGTTTTCATCAGTGACAGCTATACATTATTCCAGTGTTGGGTTAAATTTTAAAGCTACCTCTACATAATTAAAAAATTATCATAAAGGGTTACCAAAAATATAGGTCAGGGCATATAATTTTGATTTTTAAAAAAAAAATTACATAAAAACAGATTTGAAAAGAAAAATGTCAAAATTTGTTGAAGCAAGCTCTTGCTGTCTCAATTTCAGACTTTGCTTTTGTTTATTTTGTTTATACCCATAATCACTTTAGAAATAATGAAAACCATTTGCATAATCTTTGTTTTTACCAAAAGTTGAATCACAAGTTTAATTTTTTATGTATGCAATACCATCACATAAGAAAATTGAAAATCAAAAAACAATTAGAGGCAAGCCATTATTTCTATTCAGAGGGGTAGGGATTATAATACATAAATCATGTTTAAATTGTCAAGATGTAAAATATTTATGATATCTAACTGTAGGCTGATAAACAAATATTATTTCTCTGAGTGCATATGATAAATATAATATCATTCTTCCCTTCATTTCAGCTAACTCTGTCATAGAAGTTTTTCTTTCATATAACATAAAAATATCATAACAATTGCTGAATTCTTAAAAAAAATCACTATTTCACTTTATTAGTTATAGAATGTATGCTAAGCTTTGAGAAGTTTTCTGTGAGTTAGTACAGCTACATTAAAAGCACTCAGGATATATATTGAAAATAAAAAAAGGTAGAAAATGTACAAATCTGTACAAAATAAATTGTTTATCAACTTTGTCATGCAGGTTAGTTTGACAGGATTTTTATTATGTATATACTATTCTGGCCCTGACCATTCTATACACTAATCTAATGTACAATACACATAATTACAACACGAAGTTGCACCAGATGGTATTCCAAAGACATCTCAATAAACAATATGTTTATACATTATGAATATGTGTAGGTTGTATACCAAGTAAATCTATCAGAGTACTTTTACTTTGCCAGCCCCCCCCCCCAAAAAAAAAAAAAAATAATCCATGAAAATATACCAATCTTTGTATATAGATAGTATATCCCACTGAAGAGAAAATGAAAAAAGAAGCAAAAAATCGAAAAAATAAGGTCATTTCATTTCCTCGTTTCTTGGGTAAAGTTACTGCATAGCAATGCTACAGGGGTCAAAAGACATACAGGCTAATTGCTGTTATTACGAATTTCAAGGGACAAGAAGAGTAAATTCTACCCAATCTCCCTACCGCTTGGATAAATATAAAGGAAAAATTCATGTCAAACACTACACTTTGTCACTAAATGCACATCTCATCGAACATGAAATACAAGGTCAACAGCATTGACAATGAAAAACCAATTATGCAAAGGCTAAAATGTTAGAAAGCAATCCGTCCATGGCCAGTAGCAATTGAGAACAATGTGTTGAAATAATTCATATCAAACTCCATTATCCAAACAAGTCCATGTACATCTATTCAAACAGAAATTAAAAGTCCATGGACCAGTATGCCAAGTCCCTATAGTACCAAGTGAAAGTACTGAAATACTTCATTTTATGCAATATTTTCAAACTTAGTCCATATTTCTTCAAACAGAAAGTACAAGTCAAACATGACTGACAATAAAAGGACCAATAAGACTCGCCATGTAGTCTGCATTCCAAGTTTGAAATCATATAGAAGCTGAAATAACTGCTATAAAACTACATAGTTAACACCCTGCCAAACAACAAGTACAAACAATTTGAGGTTCTGTAAAACTTTTCATAAGAGTCTAGGTAGGAAATTTGATGAACGAGCTTATAAAATTTTGATGAACTTATTTGTAGAACAGACAAGGGGAATTAAGTAATTATTTATTGTTTTGCATTGGCCTGGCCATTACTAGGCCATTATGCCATGTTATTTTACCACGAGTTTTAGCAAGAGGTAAGGACAACATAAGTGGGCAGCCTGGAGTAAAACAGTGATAAACTGAAGTTTCCATAAATAATTTCAATTCTCATAAGACATCTTCTTATACTGTGGAAGTACTTTTATTCATGGTCACCAATTTTTGTGGTTTCGATACATATCACTGTTTCATGGGTACTCAAATTCTTGGTTTTGAATTTCATACATTAAAGCTCAAGGGGAAATATGCATTTCATTGGGAACTTAATTTCATGGTTTTAGTGAACCACAAAATCCACAAAAAATGGAACCCAGTGGTGAATTTGGGGAAGGGGATATTTAAAATACCTGGGGGTTTTCGGACAATTGGGTTCCAGGCCCCCTTTTTGAAAAATTATGGGTTGGGCCTCCTTAGCAGAAAGTCTGGATCCCCCATTGGAACCCCTCAAACAATAGTACTTTCACAGTAGTCATGAATTCTTTAGTTGCCTATAATTGTTGACAAATTTGGATGTTCTTATACATCACAAACAAAACTGTAAAATTATATCAGAATCAGAAAAGTTATGTTCTTTGAATGTTATAAATTATCCTATAGAGGGAAAGAGGGCCGGAAGGAATACAAAGTTATCAAATGATGAAAATATGATTTAAAACACTTGTATATATGTCATGATATATTTCCTAGTAAGAAAGTCTAGAAATAGAGATGTTTGTACTACTACTTGTTGTGTGATACCTTCATCTGAAAGTAAAGAAAATCTCATGATGAAAATACTGCTACTTTCATCTATCGATGAGTTTGATTTTGTAAGCTACTTATAAAAAGCACATTTCATTTGGTAACATCTCAAACTCAGTAAAAATGCAAAAATAGAATATATCCTTAATGTGTTGCTAATTAGGGGTGATATGATAATTTGACATCAAAATATTTAGGAAAAGGAATTTGAAGAAAGGAGATAACTGAATCAAATAATCTCATGTTATATAAAAAATATAAACTGCACCATTGTTCTACATAAAAACTAGTACCACCTTTATCTACATTTTTATACTGTTACCTTCATCAGAAACTAAATTGGAAGTAATTGGATTTATCATTCTAAAATGCGTTCATTTTTTTTCATAGCAATCAGATCATACAAAATTCACACAATGTATCAAATATTTATGTAATATATACATGTTGCATCAAGCTTTCAGAAGAAATTAATAAAAAATTTTTACTTTTCATGTAAGAATTTTTCATTTAAAATTGTACTAAATTTTACCATTTTGACATATTCTTATAAATTTATATAGCATTGATATGATAAACTAATTAAAAAACGGCTGGCTGTTCTATGTTTGGTCTTTTCTAATTAAATAGGATGGAATATACGACTATTTATTTCAGGATATAATATGATATTATACTCAATATTTGTAATGAAAACATTCAGCGTATTAATAACACTAGTAGTTGGTTTTCCATGTAATTCGCCAAAACATGTCCTAAGGTTAGAAACTCAATTGCAATATGTCCTCTTACCTTGGGACATATTTTTGCCTAATACATGAAAAACCAACAATCATTTTATAATTATAATAGTGCCTATAAGTCTCGTCATGTGACATCGAGAATTCATTGTAAAATTGAAATTTGAAAATATTTCCTAGCAAAATGTAATGTCTTTCATTTTGAAATTTTTTGTCTGGTATGTGACATGTTATCATAAAAAATGTAACTTCTGGGTACAATTTTTGTATCCATAAGTTGCAAAATTAAACGAGACTTATAAAACTTATTATTGAAAGGATACATGCATGTACATGTATGTATAATCTGAAAATGAAAATTTTTATTTGAAAACAATGTGTGAGTGTTATTCAATCTGGTTTTTATAAAATAAAAGTATGAAATTGATATGAAAGCTCTCAAACAGTACTTATATGTGACAATAGGACGCAATAACAATGTTCAAAATTGAGTGACATATGCACATAATGTGTATCAAAATTCCATAATGTCCCAGAATGCAACAACTTCACCAAAATGTAATAATAATATCCCAGAATGCAATAATTTCCCAGAATTCCATCAATTAGAACCTTATCTCACCTGCATTGTCTGTTGCTAAATAATAACAATTGAACTGGAGTGTAATCAACATATATTGAGGTCAATCATTTTTATATGTGAAAAATTGTGTAAAATTAAGGTCAACTGATCCTAGTTTAGAAATAAACGGAGATATGTTTACAGAATGTGTTTACATAATGTAAGTGATAAATAACATTTGGTTAGTTTTAAAGTTTTACCTTATCTAAGTATTAATTTCTGTAATGTTTTTGTAATGCATGTTAAGACTGTGTATTTTGATTTAGTTGTGACACTACTTTTACCAGAACTATCCATTCTTGTTAGCAATTTCAAATTAAAAATATTGACCATTTTTATTACAGAAAACATTTTTTAAAAGTACTTTTCCTATTATCGAGATAAATTAAGAATGAGTGTTTTCAAAAGTGTGTAAATGCAAAATCTTATACTTAAATAAACAGTGGTAAAGCCACATGCAAAATATATTTCTACAGGAAGTGAAACCACAGTTCAGTTACGGAATATGAACATGGGTCAGATAGGTATGTAACCGACAATATGCACCTACAGAACAAATAAAATGGATGTAAGAGGAAGGAATTAAGACATTTATGAAAATATGCTGCAGAAGTTTTACTCCATTTAACTAAAGACCAAGATGATCAAGATGCATATTTCCTCAAAATTATTTGTAGCCACACCAAAATTTCAATCTAAAAAAAAAAAATAAGAGATTTTTTCTTCATATACTCTGGTCATCAGTTTTCAAGGCATTAAACATCGATTATGATGTCATAATTTCCATTAAAAAACTATGTGTAAATCCACTGAAAAATAATGTCTCATGATAACACATGATTGTACTGTAAATGAATGTGCATATGATCAAATTTGATGCACTAAACTGAGTAAACTATTACCATACCATCAGCTGAGTATCCTCCACCACCACCCCCTCCCCCTACTGGCAGTGTTATTCCCCCTGTCTTTATCATCTCCATCAGTCTGGCATTCTCCTCACGTAATTCTCTGATCAGTTTATCTGTAGGACTTTCATTAACTGTTGCTGTAGTTTTAATGGCTTTAGCTCTGTCAGCTGTCAAAATTAAATTGAATTTTACAGATCTACATTATAATTATTTTGTTAAATGTTCTCCTAAATTCTCTGATAAATTTTAAATTAATACTTATTTTTGATTGTCTTGACAACAAAGAGCAAAATGCTAATGCATCCATCCACACTGGAAGGAGGTAGTAAAATGCGGATGCATCCATCCTCACTGGAAAGAGGAAGTAAAATGCTGATGCATCCATCCACATTCGAAGGAGGAAGGCATCCATCCACATTGGAAGGAGGAAGTAAAATACTGATGCATCCATCCACACTGAAGAGGAAGTCATTATGTTTTATTATTTTTTTTTACGCTTATCAAATTTTATTTTCATTTTCCAGGATGAAATCCACTTAGCTACAAATGTGATGACTTAAAGTTCCCAAATGTGGATTTTCTTTTCTTAGCAGCAATGTACCAATCTCTTCAGGGAAAGGAGTGTACACTTTTCAGTGATTTGTTACTATTAAGCATATAAATGTAGCATTTCCAGTGACTTTTTGAAAAAGCAAAATCAATGTGTCAAAAATTGCTAAGTCAGGCTGTCACTTTTGTCCCTACAGAAATTTGCTATCATTATATAAAAGATACAACAAGATAGTATCACAGATCAAAATGGACATTTTCAGCCAGATTTCAAATCTTCAGAGATTTGACATTACCTGTTTTGACTTTACCCAGGGTGTTCTTACCAACAGTGTGGAAAGTTCATACTGGTTTTAACTTTACCCAGGGTGCTCTTAAAGACAGTGCAGCAAGTACATTAATAAATAGGTAAGTAAATAGTAATGTATCCGGATTTCGATAAAATTTTACATGCAAGTGCATGAAACAGAACTGAATGTTAAAGTGAAGGAAAATTGGTGTTAGCTATTTTAATGTCTGAAATGTGACTGATTAAAAATAGACAAGCTATGTTGAATTCATATTGAATCTATGTAAAACGTACATCATATCAGTTTTACAGAATTTGTAGGATACAGTTATGTAAAACGTACATCATATCAGTTTTACAGAATTTGTAGGATACAGTTTGAAATACCGATGATTTAAAGTGAAATCTAAGTAAAAATATTTTACGTTCATTCTAACATTCACCACTAGGGGCATTGATCACCTTAACAGAGTAAGACAAGCTTGACACTCTGGCATACCTGATGTAACTTTTGGTTTTTATAAGAATTCATGGTTTTAGTGTTTTAGTTTTTAATGTCATTTTTGTTAAAGTCATGTCTTTAACTTCAGTTTCTCTTTTTCCTTGTTTTTTCCATATCTTTGGACTTCGATTGATGTAACTGACATTTTTTTTGTTTCTTCAGTATTCAATGCAGTTGGAATCATTTTTCATAAATTGAGTTTGTATATAAGTAATGGGCTCTATAAAACATAACAACTATCAACATAAAATTCTAACCCCTTAATATGTCTTAATATGTGATTTTCAGTTTTTCTGTGGGTTTCAAAGAGATTTTATTTTTTTTATATGGATTTTCATATAAATCTTACCAAATCTAAGTGTTGACAATGTTTCATCATAATTAATGTCAGCTGGACTCAGAGCTGCTATCTGTAACATATTAAACATATGTTTATATCTCTGTTTAAGATTTAAAAGGGTAAGACCTCACATAAACCAACTGTTATGTCATTTTCCAGCAAAAAAAATAATTGCTACATGCATTTAGTTAGGAATTAAACTATAAGCAACTGTTTTTAGAATAGTAAACATTATTATTATATATAAATATAAACCCTATTATTATACACTACATATAGTTCAGGCAGTCTGACTGGATACTACAATCTTACTTATTAAAATTTCTTCTCTAAGGTAAAAAAGACTACAATAGAAACCTCCGACAGGTTTAACATACATTTACTTTGTAATTCTTAACCCATATGTTCCAACATAAAAATGATAAGACCGGTAAAAGAAAATTCCAAAATAAAAATCAAGTCAATTCCACATTTGATTTGTATTTTACAATTAGTGTTCTTTCTGATGTTGCCGTTGTTCATTGATTGTTCTTTCTTTTAACTGATGGTTTGGTACTAACTTACTTCACAATCTGTGCAATCAAATGCTATTTGCAGTGGTGTCGATCTACCTCAATATCACTACTCCATTTCATTTACAATATGTAATGTTAATAAGTTACTACTGCATATTTATTTAAGTAGTGTTCTATTGGTTTCCCATTCCTATCGCTGGCTTTTGCTAGTGCCGGTACCAAGTCCAGCTGTCCCGAGTTCCTATCGTTGTTTATGTTTGTCTTTTGTTTTATTTGTGTTTTTTCTGTGAGGTTCCCTAGCATATTGTGGCATGCAATTATAATTTTCAGCCATTGTAGGTGTTTCCTGTTGTCCCTTTTATTTCTTTACAAATTGTGTCCGTACTTATCTTCATATAGGAGCATTTTTGTTTCACTCTAATATAGTTCACATATTGTCTTTTCTCAGAATGAAATATTATCCTTTTGATGTGAAGTAACTATTACTTCTTCAAATAATATAAGGAGTTTTGTTTAACCAATACCAAACTGGTTTCCCATTCTATAAGGAGTTTTGTTTATTAACTAATACCAAACTGGTTTCCCATTCCTAGGATACTTTTACTGTTACCCCTTCTTAACTGAATGTGGAAATTTCCTGTCTTATTTTAACTGGCTGAAAGAGTTTTATTGGCTTTTACTGCTTTGTTTTGTTTTCAATACAACTTCCTTTTTAGTGCTTTGGCTTGTACCACATTATAATTTTGTATGCATGTTTAGGCTGTTATGTACTATTTGCTCATTTGTGTTTTATTTCATGCTTTTATGATGTATTTGCATGTTTTTGATATCATGCAATGTGCATTTCTATGTACTTTAAGTTTTAAAAGCTCATCAGAGCTTGTGTTACTTGCTATATGCAAGCTCACATACCCCACGCCCCCACATTTAGGATTTTCCTGCATTATCTCAAAATTATCAAAAAATTGAAATCCAAGTAGTTTGCACATCTTTTACAGATGAACAATCATCCTGTAAAATATCTTAAAACCTGTAGCAGGAATTGAGTACCCTGTAAACTTCCTATCTTATAAACTGTAGGAGGAGTTATCCGGACAAATAATGTACCCTATATGCAATATAATGCATAAAAATTACAAAGCTCAACAATGTGTAGTTTGCTGAAAAATTATCAAAAATCAAAATCCAAGTAGCATGCACATCTTTGATTTGTGCACTATCAACCAGCAAAGTAAAAACTTCCTAGCTTAAAAACTGTAGGAGGAGTTATCCGGACAAATGGTGTACCCTATATGCAATATAATGCATAAAAATGACAAAGTTCAACAATGTGTAGTTTGCTGAAAAATTATCAAAAATCAAAATCCAAGTAGTATGCACATCTTTAATATGTGCACAATCAACCTGCAAAATAAAAACTTCCTAGCTTAAAAACTGTAGGAGGAGTTATCCGGACAAATAGTGTACCCACTTGTTGACGGACGGACGGACGGACGGACGGACTGACGGACCAGTCAAAAACTATATACCCTCCGCAACTTGTTGCGTGGGGTATAATAAATATTACTTGACTTGACTTTTGTTCCTAAACTGACAATGCTAGTTTTATTGATACCCTAAATTTGTTTTCTGAAATTTAACATTCAAGTTTTATGGCTTTTGTCAATTTTTGCCTCAATTCTAAATAAAATTCAAAATTTCTCCATAAAAAGGGTACAACACCAGAAACCACCTCTCACTGGATATGCCCATGGTTTAACTGTTAACATCATACCTCTAACTGGTTCCCAATACTTTCCATAATACCGTTACCCCAACTGGTTACCAAAACTCACCATGATGGTTTATTGTTACCTCTAACTGGTTCCCTAAACTTACCATGATGGTTTAACTTTTAGCTCTCACTGGTTCGCTTATATTAACCATTACAGTTTACCTTTACCTTTAAGTTCCCCAAACTCACAACAGGTTTACTGTAACCTCTAACTGGTTCCCCAACTTACCATAATTGTCTTACTGTTACCCCCAAGAGCATTCTGTAGAAGTTTAGTTAATACTGAATCTCTGTAAGGCACTGTGAATAAAGCAGTTATATATACAGCTGTAACTATTCACACTTCTAGAAAAATCTACATATATCTTACATACTTATACATATATCTGAACTAAACTACTGTAGCTAGCAAAATTACATTGCTTTAACTACCATGAGACATTATATCTGAGAAATGCTGGGCAGACAGACTCTCAGATGGACAGACTGACTGACAGAAGGGATTGAAGGCTGGCAGAAGGGCAGACAGACAGACAAAAGGGCAGATAGAAAGACAAAAAGGAAGACAGACTGACAGGACAGATAGACAGAAAACTAGACAGACTGACAGAAGGACAGATAGACAGAAGGACAGACCAGACTGACAAGAGGACAAATGGGCAGACAGATAGATACAGAAGAGTAGATAGACTTACTGAGAGACAGACTGACAGAAGGGTAGATAGACTTATAGATAGACAGACAGAAAGAAAGGCAGATCAGACTGACAGAAGGACAGATAGACATAAGGGCAGATCAGACTGACAGAAGGACAGATAGACATAAGGGCAGACAGACTGACAGGACAGAAATACAGAAGGGCAGACACACAGACAGAAAGACAGATCAGACTAACAGAAGGACAGACAGACAGATGGACAGACCAGACGGACAGAAGGACAGACCAGACTGACAGAAGGGCAGACAGACTGACAGAAGGACAGAAAGACAGAAGGACAGACCAGACTGACAGAAGGGCAGACAGTCTGACAGAAGGGCAGACAGACAGACAGAAGGACAGACTGACAGAAGGACAGACAGACAGACAGAAAGACAGATCAGACTGACAGAAGGACAGTCAGATAGAAGGACAGATCAGACTGACAGAATGACAGATAGACAGAAGGGCAGACAGACAGACTGAAAGAAGGACAGACCAGACTGACAGAAGGGCAGACAGGCAGGTAGAAGGGCAGACTGACAGACAGAAGGACAGACTGACAGAAGGACAGATAGACAGAAGGGCGGACAGACTGACAGAAGGACAGACTGACAGAAGGGCAGACAGACAGAAAGAAAGACAGATCAGACTGACAGGTAGACAGATAGACAGAAGGACAGACAGAATGACAGAAGGACAGATACACAGAAGGGCAGACAGACTGGTAGAAGGGCAGACAGATTGACACATGGACAGACTGACATAAGGACAGATAGACAGAAGGGCAGACAGACAGACAGAAGGGCAAATAGACATAAGGGCAGACAGACTGCAGAAGGACAGACTGACAGAGGGGCAGACAGACAGACAAAAGGACAGATTGACAAAAGGACAGACTGACAGAAAGACAGACAGACTGACAGAGTAGAAGACAGGCTGACATGACACAAAGACTGATAGGGCAAAAAGACTGATAGAAGGGCAGACCAGACTTACAGAAGGACAGACAGACTGACAGGCAGGCAGGACAGGAAGAAAAGACAGAAGGACAGACAAACTGACAGAAAAGCAGACAGCCGACAGGAGGACAGATAGACAGAAGGGTTGACAGAGAGAAAAACAGATAGACAGAAGGGCAGACAGACAGAGCCAGAAGGACTGACAGAAGGTCAAATAGACGGAAGGGCTGACAGACTGACAGAAGGTAAGATCAGACTGACAGGACAGACAAACTGACAGAAGGACAGACAGACTGACAGAAGGGCAGACAGACAGACAGAAGGACAGACAGACAGAAGGACAGACAGACTGACAGAAGAGCAGACAGACAGAAAGACAGTCAGACTGACAGAATGGCAGACAGACAGACAGAAGTGCAGTCAGACTGACAGGGCAGATAGACAGAAGAGCAGTCAGACGGACAGAAGGGCAGACAGACCGACAGAAGGGCAGACAGACTGAAAGAAGGACTGACCAGACTGACAGAAGGTCAGTAAGACTGACAGAAGGGCAGACAGACAGAAGGACAGACCAGACTGACAGAAGGACAGACAGACAGAAGGGCAGATAGAGACAGAAGGGCAGACAGACTGAAAGGACTGACCAGACTGACATAAAGGCAGACAGAGTCAATAAATGTTAGTTGTAACTTATATTCTAAGGACTAAATCTGTATACATTTTGTGGTTAATGATTCATTATTTGCCTATAAATGTGTGGTTTATGGTTTTCTAGTTTATATACCATAAAGGACTCGCCTAAAAGTGTTGAAGGAAAGTCATTGTTGAAGCCTTGTATCACTAAAGGCTAGTGTAAAATACTCTGCAGTTGCTGTATAAAGCCATATGTAAATTTACTTTTAACTATTTCAAATGTCCACAGTCTTTAGTTTTTGTATTTTCTGCTGTGCATCTAGACTTTGATCTATGTAATTCACTATTTTTGTCCTTGGATTTTCTACTGTCATTTTTTATGTCTCATTGACATTGCATTTAATTGATTGCTTTTCTTCTTTAACTCAAAATATTTCAGCTACATTTATGGTGGGGACTGTTGAATGTATCCCTCAAAGTCTTTATGAAATTCTCCTACACTAAAGAAAGCAATACACAGACTTATGCATGACTAATAACATTTTCTGAAAACAGTTTTTGCAGCATGCACACTAGGTTGAATTTCAAGGTTGGAAAATTTAAAAATTAAGAAATTAAGCTTTTTATCTTAATTAAAAAAAAATTGCCATGGTAACATATTGAATACGTTAGGATAACATGCCAATGTTTCTTGCTGAATTTCAAAAATTGTGGTGAAACAAAGGGGGATAACTTTACAACTGATACAAAGCACAGTAAAGTGTTGCTTATGATAATCTGTTTATGTGACAATTAGAGTGCAGAACTACATATTTGTTGGGAATGTGTTTACGGTGGTAGCCTTCATGCACACTGGACAAGACAATGACCATGTGACCTACCAAAGCCTGCTTTTCCTGAAAATATCAACTTTATGTTTATTTGTATCCTGTGCATCAGAAAACAGTTAAAATGCAATGGCTCAAACTACATTAGATCAAACTCTATGGATGTCTTGAACACTTTTGGTTATTCATTTGTTCGAGTTTCAACCTAATTGAACCTCATGAACACAAACATCCCTCAAACTGTTTCCACCAGTCCCTTCTTTTTTTGACCCATTGAAGTTTGATTGTAAGGAAATCAACCATAGAATATTAATGTTATCAAAATTGATTAATTAATTTAAATCTTGCTATGTAAAATAAGTTCAGAGATGAACCTACCCAGGGGCCAAGTAGCCCACGGCCCCTAAAATTCTACCTGGGCTACTAAACATTTTGCACCAGTAGCCCAGCTGGCTACCACAATTTCTGACATTTTTTGTTAGACTCATAGTACTGGGCTAGTAGAATTTACAGCTGGGCTACTAATTATCTTTTGCCACTGGCCCAGAAGGCCATATAGCCTCAGATATGAAGGTACATCCTTGAAGTTTGGGTTCAAAATTTACTTTGAAAATAATAAGAAAACTGTACTGTTACTGCAGTATTAAAGGTGCTGACGTAAACCCTAGGCAAAAATTCCAAGGAGTTCAGTTTCCTACTTAGTTCTAAAACACTTGAATTTCAAAATAAATATCATCAATCTTTCACACTTACATTTCTTCTTTTTCAATTTTCTAATAGAAAATCACTCCTTTATCTGAAATACTATCTGACAAACCTCCATGAGAGTGTAATCCAATTGGATTGAACACCACTGCAAGTGGATGCAATACACATTATCAAAACAAGCACATTGTAGACATTATAGTTAACTGCTAAATGTGCACAGTATATTATAGGAATAAAAGTAATTTTGGAGGAGTTAATCGATGTGAAAACACAGCCTACTCACTCACAAACTGAATATTATGTATAGTTTGTAAGTGAAAGGCCACATTTACACATCCATGAACTCCTCCAAAATTACTTTTTTTCTTTTAATTACAAATCTTTGAACTTAAAACAATGTGGTCACTGAATTTGATGTCACTATATACTGCAGTATTTTACCTCAGAGCGTATTAATGAGCAAGAAGAAATGTTGAGAAACAACTTCGTTGTTCATGACATTGACCAATGAAATTGGACGTTGCAATAACGGTTGGATTTACTATTATTATACCTACCAACAATTTTTTTCTTGCCAGTTGATTGGTCAGCCAATGCTTTGATGACATTACCCAGGGTACTTAGTGACTGGTTAATGGCGGAACCTTCCTTCAATCTGTCACCAGTAGCACCAGTTGAGTCAGCCCTCTCACTAAATAAAATCAGTGTATACAAAAATCAAAGTTGGAGCTTTTGGAGGGTCATAATTCTGTGAAAATGATTATAGCATTCCAAAGGAATATCAATGCATAACATTGTGGTTAACAGTCCTGATAAGTTTATTTGCTGCCTAATCAAAGACACAAGGGAAGTTGTGCAAACAAAGATTATTTTGTAAATTTTCAAGAATCACAACTGTGATAAATGGGTCTAGCATTACAAATTAGCATTCCAAAAAAAAAGGTGATTCAAGTTGATTTTGTGTCAATTTTTTCATAAAATCTGCACGAAGTTAAAGAAATTTCCACCCCGCCCCCTTACCCCTCTGGATCTGTCAATTATTTTTATAGTAGTACAACAAGTATACAAACCTGCCTGCCAAGTCCACTAAGTTTACCACGGATGTTCTAGTCATACTTTCTCCTGCATCATTGGGTGATTTCTGGGTAAAATTTATAGCTACAATTGTATGGGCACGACTGAAGAAATAAAAATAAAAATCTATAACTACAATTGAATGGATATGACTTAAAACATAAAAAATACAATTTCATGGACATGTCTGAAAAATTGGAATAAAAGTTATGGCTACAATAGTATGGGCACAACTGAAAAATAAATTCAATTAGTGTTTAGTCATTAATTCTTTCAGCGCATTTCATTTGGGAGCAAAGTTTTTTTCAAATGGGCAAAATAAATACTTCATTTGGTTGCATAATTATTTTGCCTGTAGGATTTGAAGCATAATAACAACAAGAAACGAGAGAAGCTGCCAATATGACAGCATGCCTTGGATAGTGCAATTTACCCAAAGTTCAACCTTGAACATCTAAAATTGTACTTTTTTAATCTGTAATGTTTAACCTACAATTGAAAAGGCCAATTTTTGAAAGTTTATAGAAAACTGTTGAAGAAGACATCTGGACAATACTTATGATCACCTATAAACATATTCGAATGATTTACATAGGTGTTAACCTATAAGAAGGACTATGTTGGAGATCTCCCTCATAACAGTTTTTGTTTGTGGGAGATTTTGCGTGACGACCTTTAATAAACAGGCATTTTTTGAAATTCTCCTTGTGACTTTAAAAGAAAATTGAGTTATTAGCAAATACCATTAAAAGATTAATTAACTAAAGCAACATAATTAACTGCTTTAGATGGCTTCTATTGTCATATTGTGTAATATATAATTGTTTTCAGTATATATAAAGCAGTAACATAAACATTTTTGTATTAAAATAACATTTTAAAAAAAAAAATATTGTATTATTTTGCAGAAGTGGGAGATTGTGGCAGACTTTTTCTCTTTGTGGGAGATTTTAGTCTCCCATGAGGGAGAACATTTTCAAGTGGAAGATTTGATGAGTTAGTGGGAGTCTCCCTCGCAATGTTGTAGGGTTAACAGGTATGTTTATTTATCCATGAATGACAAAAATAAAAGACAAATTATTCACATCGGTTATTATGCACTTCTGACTTTTAAAATAAAATCTTTGCATCACAAAACTGCATGAGGTAGGTGGGGATTTAATGAGTGTTGGGAGGGGTGAATGCCCCACTCAAACTAGAAAAAAATATTTCAGAGTAAAATCAGGGTTTTTTGCCAAAATTTGCCCAAAAATTTTCACACCTCCCCTACTCAGCATTTTTTTTTGTACTGCAACTCCCCTTACAAAAAACAACAAAAAACCCCCCAAAAAACATCAGAACCTGGATCTGTTTGTGGGGTATTAGTAAAGTAATAGAAATGAACTTCCTATCTTGAACTAAGGATTTGCTCCAGAAAAATGTGCTACCCTGCTAGCACAGTGAAACAAGAGAAACAAGAGAATAAAACAAAGAATTTCTTACATGAGTGAAAGATATACTGGTCTTTGATTTTGATTGAATGTAAGTAGCTATTTCTTCCATTAAATATGATTTTCAATGTCCCAAAACCTTAAATGAAGAAGCAAAGTCCCTGAAACTTTTAACATACTTTCCACTGTGACGTCACCTTGTTTGTGAGGTTTCGTCATGAATACTGCCGTTGATTCCTAAAAATAAACAGTTCTGGCTGTTTACCGTGTTTAGACGAGTGCAGGTGAGCTCATCTCAACTTGGTCGCCTCACCATAAAATGACTATTTACTAAAGAAAATAGAACTTTACCTGCTAGTAGCATTCATGTTTGTAGATGCCACAGTTCTATTTCTGGTCCCTTCATTAATTTTGGAATCTATTTCTTGATAACTGTTCACCTGTTTTGTGGTCATTTGCTCCACTAAATTAAATAGAAAATATTACCACAGAAATGAGTAACACTGAAAATGCAAATTTTAATTGTACGTCATTGTGTTTGAGACAATCACAGTCAGAAATTAAAGGTAGCTCTTAAACTCCTTTTACGATGAATTATATCTTTTTTTGTAAAGCAACATAATATTTCCCAAAGAAAGCAACCAAAAGTAAGCGTGCAATAAGTTTCCATTTTGCACTAGTGCAAATATGACTTAAATTCATGACGTCATAGACAACAAAAATCCATTATTAACAGAAATTTTGGCTTTGCTATAAAATACTAGAATAACTGTGAGCAAAGCTCACAAAAACATACCCCCCGCTCCCCCATTTGATTCCAGATGTAAACCCCCCCCCCAAAAAAGTCCAATGAAAATTTTAAATAGCTAGTGCACAATGGCAATATCTACTGAACATTCTGTGAAAGTTTCGTTGAATTTCACTAAGTGGTCTAGAAGGAGTTGTTGCCACAAAGTGTGTACCCATATGTCAGAGAGTAAAAAAATCAACCAAAAAAAACAACAACAAAAAATAAGAAAAGAAAATCTAATCAAATTTTCAAATAGCAGGTGCACAATGTCAATATGTACTGAACATTCTGTTAAAGTTTCATTGAATTTCATCATGTGGTCTAGGAGGAGTTGTTGCCACAAAGTAGGTACCCTATGGCGGACGGAC
>MJUU01037444.1:10488-23240 GCA_002080025.1 Modiolus philippinarum
TTTTATGAATGGAACGGTATACTGCATAATTTTGGTGCATGTCAGACATAGAATTAATTTGTTTAATTTATCATAAGAATCAAAATTTTGATATATATTTAAAACATTTTCTAAAAATTCCTTCCGTGGATTAATATTTTGTTTACAATAAAAAAAGAAATGTATTTCATCATCAACAGTGCTCATATCACAATGTTGACAAATTCTATTTTCCCTTTTAACTTTTTTATAACGCCCTTTCTCTATTTCTAAATTATGATCAGATAATCTCATTTTCGTTAAAAGTTTTCTATGTTCAAAATTATTTATTTCCAGCAAATAGTTTTCAATATCATAACTTTGTGTATTTTTAATTTTCCTATAAATATGTATTTTATTATTTTCTGTTAAACTATTTAATTTTTCATAAAATATTTTTTCATAAGTTCCAAATATTAATGGTTTAAATCTTTTATTTAAATTTTGTTTTTCTTTATTAAAATCAATATTTTGAATTTCAGCCAGATCTATGTTATTTTCATTACTAATGTTTTTTACGAAAGTAAACCAGGAATATGTTCCTTTTTCATGTAACTTTTTTGATAGGCAATATGCATCTTTTAAAAGTGGATTAATATCTGTTCCTGAAATTCTTGTCATATATTTTATTACTTGTAGCTTAATAAAAGAATCTAATGGATATTGTCCTAATTCTGATCTAGCTGAAAAGTTAACTGATATTTTACTAAGACCTAAAATAGTCATGGTATCTACCTGAAATAATTATGATCATTTTAATAAATGTATATAGATGTTAAAGTCACGTTCATTTATAATCAGTTAAAGTTTTGAATCTTTAATCACTTTTCATGACACCACTTCTAAATATTTTAATAAATGAAGACAAGAACGGAAGATATCCCGTAATAATACGAATGTGGTGCATTTATTACCACATATACACCTTGCATTTTAGAAGGTGATCTGTGGGTAGATTAAAACTTTCATTATAATTTGTCATTCAGTATACCCCATGATAATGGCCCTATTCTGAAAATTAAGCTAAAAAAACTAATGTTCGAATTGCTGTAGCAAAGAAAGCAGCCGCTAATATATTCAGTTTTATTTTAGAAGGCAACATATAACTTGTTCTCTGATAGGTAATCAATGACTTTAGCCATAATCAATTCTTGCAATGTCATTCTTAGGAATTCCGTTACTATACTTAAGTTTTGTCTCTTCATTGTATGTTGTATATATGTTTTGTATTGTTTTGTATTGCTTTGACCCCAAGGGGTGTAATTTTGCAATAAAGATTAGGTAAAAAGATCTAATGAGGAATGGATGAGAACTAGAAGATTTTAAGACTATATATTTAAGGCCTCAAATGAGAGTACAGATTAGAAGGCAATACATAAAATATCTTTTTTACTCAGTCTGTCGTCAGACACTTCCGTTTCTTTCGCCATTTACATATTGCTGTTCATTTTATGTAATTTAATAATACTTAATGCAAGGAATTCAGCTGCACGCGTCATTGGTCAATTCTTCCAGTACAATTTACATGAACGAATTTCCAATAAGTTAAATTTATATCAGTCATCATACTCGTTAAGAAACCATAAAAATAAACATTAATATTTCTTAATGACTAAATTTTAGATATGATATATCCATCAAAATACAACAAAGGAAGTCAGTCATCGTTTCCGGATAACAGTGTAACAAGTGCAAAAAAAATATTCTTCAATAACGTCAACTTTTAATGTCTGTTGCCATGGCCTGTCACCAGCCTGGCTTAACACCAGCTGAGATATTGACAATTTCAAAAATTCGGACCATCACGATATCATGGATGACCCTTTCTTTTTTTTCTAAATCCCAAATGTAAAATAGTGGATAACAGGAAACATCTACAATGGCTGAAAATTACAATCACATGCCACTATCTGTCAGGGAACTACACAGGAAAAACACAAACAAGACAAAAGACAAACGTAAACAACTCGGGACAGTTGGACTAACAAAAGCCAGCTCACGTTAGGGTTAATTTAAATCGGTTTATGGAAACACACCCCCCCTTCTTCTGTCTCGTTTCCCTATAGTATAATAAACATACGAATAAAATCCAGTACAGGTAGACTTCTAACTCCATGACCACAATCTTGAGAGGAGAGAAAATGACAATACGTAATTTCTAAAGATGGGTCAAGGGGTGGTCGCCGCTAAATTGCCGGTTATCTCAAGGAGCCTAGCGTGCTGGTAAAACACTGTCGCACTACGGAAGAAAAATCAGACTCAAAACTTCTCGAAGAAACCGTTCAAGAATTATCATTAATTTCAGTAGACATCGGCGGTATCAGCGAGAGGTCAGTTTATGTGTAAAATTTTCAGGTTACTATATCTCAAAGCTAATTTTACGGATGCAAGCAGAGTATCTTGTCAGAATGTAAGTAACGTCAAGCCCAATCCATTATAAAGTATACAGACCTTGAGACAATTATTATTAAAAATTCAGTGAATTTAGATGTTTGTGCAGTGCGGTTTCATGAGAATTTAGTTACATTGTGAATACTTTAGTTTTAATGTTATGGTCATGTTTTTCGTATATTTGCCGATGTCTCATGTCATAATGATTTGCTTTTCCGTTTTCTACAATTTTTGTCATGTCTCCCGACGTTGATTTTAGTACATATCATGTCCTTAGTTCCCTCCATAAGCTACTGCAGTTCTATTGAATTCATGATCATCAAGTTGATTTTTTTTCCTATCACCTCCAATTGGACGATTTGATCATATTAGAATAATAGTGGATTTGATCAAACTCAAGTTAGAAAATCCTAATTGTGACAACCGATGTATAGTTTCCAGAAAGACCGATTGTATCAACCAATTTTGGGCCGTAGCAATGGTCCGAAGGCCCATTAGTCCGAAGGTCCATCGGTCCGAAGGTTCATTAGTCCGAAGGTACATTAGTCAGAAAATCTATTGTTCCGAAAGTCTGATGAATCGTTTGTTTGATGACTTATTTCATTAATATTTCAATCTTTAAGATTTTAAAAGCAAGCGGCACAATTGAAGGCCCTATCCTACCATACTGAAGTCTGCAAAAAATAGAAGGGTAAATGTGCTTTTTTCTTTCGACTTAAGATTTAAGTTGGTTCATTTTTAGCAATTTCTATAGAATGCACAGAGAAAATGTGGAAATAGGAATAAAAGTTATCTTGGAGGAGTTTATCGATGTAAACGCGGCCGACTCACTCACAAACTAAATAGAGTCCGCAGGACTTTATGTGGAGTTTGTCAATGAAAGGCCACGTTTATACATCCATAAACTCCTCCAAAATTACTTTTTTTTCCTTATAATTCCAATCCTTTGAACTTTGAACAATGTTGTCACTGATTTTTACGTCACCATATACCGACTATTTAACGTCTGAGTAGAAAAGTTTATCGAGAATATAACTTTTAGTTGTTCATGAGGTTGACCAATGAAACTGGACGTTTGCATTAGTAATTGGAATGTTTTATCCATGATAAGTTTTTATATTTTATCTCGCTTGCGACGAATGTCGCGAAGGCGAGACAAGCGACCATAGATTCCGTCGTCATCGTCGTCGTAAACCTTTGGCTAGCCCAAATGATAAACTTTTTGTAACTTTAATTATTTCGCAAATCATGTTCAATATCAATAAAATTTGATGAAAAATTCAGTGCAACTTCATTATTGAATCCAAAAATAATACCGATTTTTTTCATCTTTGCCATTAGTTGGATTAATTAGCTATTTTTTCAGTCAAAATATTTGTTTTGCAGTACATGCCATAGACAAATGATGTTTAAGTGATCACATCTTTAGTAACCAACAACCACACTAGAATAACGTCACCTTGACTTATATTTTGCGCATGAATGGATTGGCTTAATTTTCACTCTAGGTCCTTATATCGACAATGATTAAACAAAATTGGGATAAAGGGATTTAATTTTGATGTAGAAGTGTTGTATATAGTCTGTAGGTGCGCAATAATCTTTCGGAATTTTATTCTGGCCCCAACTTTGGTAGATTTAATGAAAATGTCCAAGACTTGATAATTTTTTGCACACAATAAAATATTTTAGCCATTTTTTCTTTTTTTTTCCTGAAAATGTCCCAGACTTGATAATTTTTTGCATTTTTTTCATA
This sequence comes from Modiolus philippinarum, assembly GCA_002080025.1. Lineage (NCBI taxonomy): Eukaryota > Metazoa > Mollusca > Bivalvia > Mytilida > Modiolidae > Modiolus > Modiolus philippinarum. Next base: position 14,654 of record MJUU01037444.1, read on the forward strand.
CTGGAAAGAATTCTAAGAATAAAAAATGTGGTACCAATTGGAAAACAAATATTTTCAATGGTAAGATTTTTTAAAAATCTATTCCAATTTTGGTAATTTTTTTCCTGAAACTCTCGAAGACAAGCAATATTTGGGAATCCTTGTTAGCAACCACGCTTTTTGAAGTTTAGTCAAAACAAATTTTTTAAAAATTTCTGTTTCAATTTTGGTAAATCTCCTGATACTCTCAAAGACCAGCTATTTTTGGAATTCTACTTAGTAACCACATCTCAATTCAGGCCAAATTATATTTTGATATGTATACGGTGTATGGTCTTTTTAAGGTAACAAAATGTAGGTGTGGGTTGTAAACCTTGACTTCCATTCAGTGAAAGTTTTGCCACTTGGTTGATCTATGCAATAGTATAATGTAGGTAAACCATGACATGGAAGATTCTGACAGAGACAGTTGAAAGTGAAAGAAACGGTTAGGAGAAAACTAGACAATGAATCTAATTAAAATTTTTGCAGGTAGAGATTCTTGGACTGAATTTCTTTGTTATAAAATATTTCGAAACTGAAGACGGTTGTAACTATGATTTTACGATTTTGTAACTACTCTTAAAGGCGAATAAAAACTTTTTTTCACGAGCTTCCTGACTGCATTCAATTAGATTGGAATCTACGATTAACAGAGGTTTCAAAATTTTCAGATGAAAGAAAGCTATTTTACAGAAGTTCAATTAAGAAAACGAAACATCATATACTTTGTTACAACCCTAGATTAAAGCTATGATGAGGTATTGCCTGGTTATCGAAAACTATATTGCATATAGCCTAGATGACCGAGGATGTCTGAAAATTGGCGCAACAACTGTAAGATCTACTTCTATTTGTAGATTTAGGTCGACCCCTCCACCTATGACAAAGGATTCGAACCTTCCAGTGGACACCATCTTCACTTTGCCCAGAGATCTAACCTACTTGGATATCTATGTGTCATTTAATCTAGAAAACTTATTGCATCAAATAACTAAATACCGAAGTCACTGTGAATTTACTTTCTGCATATGCACATGATAAACAGCAACAACGCTACAATTTCTGACAGAAACTTTGTAACAGAGGAAAGCTTCTGCAATACATTTAATATACTGGGATATGCAAATATTACAATTTCTTTCAATGATTGTGAAGCGTGGAGTGTGACCAAAAACATTTTATTATTTTATTTTTTGGACATAATATGACTAGACAACAAATTAAAATGGTATGCCTGTAGTGGTGGCATCAATATCTACATATGTGTTGAAGTTCAAAATACACAAAGTGATTTACTTCTGCCTGAAAAAAGAAGAGATATATGAGAAATTATGCATTCCAAACTAGAATGATTGAGGAAAATAATATTTGAAGTCATCATGTGGCAAAAAGCAATATTTTTTTGCACATCATACCGACATTTCTAAGAAATGTGTATTGCAAGGGAAATGAAAACTTGAATAAAGATTTAGAGACGCCTGTTAGGGCACATTTGTCGCCCCTGCACATATTGTCGCCGGCGAAAATATGTGCAGACCTTATCGGCACATATTGTCGCCGGCGACAATGTGCCAGTGCCGAGGCGACAATATGTGCTGTAACAACGTCATCTCGAAAAACGTGGAATTAGCAGAACCTGTTAGTAAATCATTTGAAATAACTTTTAGCGATGCATAAAATTTAAATCGAAGACAAAAAAAGTTCCTTAGAAAAATTTTGCAGTCCTTGGTCTTCTCCAATTTTGCGAACATAGCGAAAATCAGACTCTCGCGAAAAAGCCGATATACGGTATACCTACAATGGAAAAATGAACAATGAATATTTCACATAATACATGTAGTATTATATACATACTGCCTGTTGTAGAGGGTGTTATGCTGGAATATCACATAAAGTAAATATACCACCCGAGTTTTCAGTTTCTATTGGATAATTTAGCATGTGTTATTTTAATATATTCCTTACTAACTCCACCCACTAGACAACCATTGGTTGCACAGATATACCACCCTGACAGATCAACCTGATATATCACCCTTCTCTCGATATATCACCCTCCTGTCGATATAATACCCTCTTGGTCGAAAATTTCATTTATAATGCAATTGAATGAATCAATTAACATGAATGTATAGTTTTATGCGACAAACAATAATCACAAAGTTAATTTCAATTTTCCCGAAATATGTATAGAGGGTGTTATACTGGAATATCACACTCAGAAAATATATCACCCTCGACTACACCTCGGGTGATATATTTACTTCATGTGATATTCCAGCATAACACCCTCTACAACAGGCAATAGGAAAAATGAAAGGATATGGAGTGAATGTACACGTGACAAATACGCACACGATACATAGAAAACTCAAGTTTATCAAGGACAGGGCTTTTATTCCTGTCTACATCTTGATGTCGCTCGAGGGTCTTCAACTAGAGGTGAACAATATTCATCCCCTCAAGCCAGATCAAAAAGGCCCTAGGTGCACTTAAGCGGTATTCTTGACAAAAATTATATCAAGGTCACTCCCTTGCTCCCCACCCGCCATGGAGTGCCAACTTGGGCGATGCTCAGGGTTATCCAGCTGAAAGCACCAGGGTTACAAGAAGAGAATAAAAATGTTGAGCAACATCGATCGCAGCTAAAATATGTCATTGAAGCAACACATGTCGGGAGCGGTCAATGAGAAAAAAAAGTAAAATCGGGCAATGTATGCCTATAACTACAAGTATGTATATAATAACAGATGCTAAATTATCCAATAGAAACTGAAAACTTTTGTATGAAGTATACATATAGCTTATCAGACTGATGGGCAGATGTATACAGTGATTTTGGGTGTGAGGTGCTAAAATGCTCGTAATCTTGGTCTGTTGAATCTATCATTACAGTTCCTGAAGACATTGAAGTCAGTTATTTTCAATGCTTATTTGTGTTTTTCTGCCTTCAACAATGTTATAGTCTTCATCAATCCTTGATACCTGTTACACTTGTATCTGATTTCCGCTGTTCTCTATCGGTTATTTTGTGTGTTTTGTGTTTTGAGGATATTCAATCCAATTCAATTTTATCAATGCTCAATTTACGCTTTAATAAGGGCCAAATACATATAATACAAAGAACAAATGATAACAAAAATAAACATAATACTCAAATTCAGTAACAAATGGAAGCTAAATGTTTCCTGTCCTCAGTGCTATTTACGTAGAAGTGACAAAAATTGAGACTTGTTAAGGGGGTCCCAACATTGCATATATTCAGTAAGTCTGGACTAAAATACCACTTTTACAATTGAAGCTATCCATGTTATTATCTAAATATCCCATAGCCCGTAGTCACAATATCCCACATCCCTGTCGGTTTGTCTCAAATATCCCTTTTCCATTGTTAAAAGTCGTAAATATTCCTTATCCCAATACAGGCTTTCATCTGGCCCTAATTTTTCCAATTTTCCTCCTTTTTTGAGCCAGCCCTTTTTTTCCTATTTTTTACTGAAAAATAATAAAGAACTCATTTTTTTGAAAAATTCCTTTTTTCAAAAATTATCAATGTATGTGGATTAATGTATTTTACCCATAGCACTTTCAGATACTAAGAAAGATCTATTTAAAGTTGGCATTGCAGTCATCGGAGATACATTGAGCAATAGATGAGTTAAATGATAGACGTCTTGTTTCCCAATGAAGACATACTAATTGTACTGACGGATCATTGTGATCCTTGTTTATACAAGTTGCAGTATAATGATTATGCTACAATCATAGCACACCCAACATTTACACTACTAAATTGCATTGAATTTATATTGTTTTGACTGGTCCATCAATTTCAATATGCACTACTATTTATTGAGATAAAAAAAAATAATAGATACGATTGGACCAAAACGTGAAGAGAAGGACATTGGATGTCTAAGATACATTTTATTGTCTTAATAAGAGTTTGAAATGCTCATTAGACTTCTATATGTAATACTTGGTTTGATAAACTTCATATTAACACTCATTTTAATTTTAGGTACGCCTTTTATGATGTTCCTGTGAATTTAGCATAAAGATGTGATTTTTTTTCAGGATTGATGCAAAGAGGACAGATCAAGTACTTATAATGTTTTTGTATTCAGTGAAACTCTAAAGACATTTTGGAAGTTCAAGTGCTGCAAGAACTTCAACAAGTAGAACACGAGCTTGTTTGTCTTTACTACCCGAAAGCATGTAGATATAGTACTTGATAAAAGTGCATGGGGTATAGCTAAACAAGTAGAGATCTTATGGATGATAAAAGTTGCAACTGCAAACTAATCATATGCTTCATGTGACAGTTTACCTCAATTTTTTTAAGACTGTTCCCATGTGAAGCTAGTCAGCATTTCACTATGAGTAGAACTATTGGTATCATCTTATCTCATATCTGATGGATTAGGACCCTATTTCAGAAAACAGTGGACGGAACATGTGAAAAAGGTCACCAACATTTGCTCCGCAGTTTGATGAAACTGAAACAGTTCAGAATAAAAAAAAAAAAGTGATATTCTTCTTCGATATTGGAATGTAGAATAGGCTGAAATTGTGGTCCAGTTTGCAAGGCATTAATGTTTTGGGCATGCTTTGGGGCTGATGCTGAACAACAAAATATTGACACTTTAAAGGAGAATGAGTTTCATATACCATTGTCAAGGATGCTTTTTATATGATCTGATGGCCCTAATGTCAATAAGACTTGACCATATGGAATTTTATTAATTAACACTTGAAGGATCTTGGTTTATTACCTTTATATCATGTTATATCCATACAGCACATAATTTGTTCAGTGGGGTTTAGCAGTTTTAAGTTCGAAAGCTGAAAAGATGGCCATTCTTTAATTACTTAAAACACTTCCCATGTAGACGTGAAGATTTTGACAAGTGCCAAGACGAAGTAAGATTTACAGAAGAAATGTTTATAAGCCGTATTCGGTGCAGGTGGCTGGCATAAACTCCTGCTTTGCAACGATTTATTAACATCTGGGATGCCTTAAGCAAATACTTCTTAACAGAATTGCCGGAATCCAAGTTTTTGAAACATTTAGAAAAAGATGAGCGCTACATTAGAATATGAAGGAAATCAAAGTAAAACTGAAGTTCATTGTGGAGCTAAAGCCTGTGTTCACAAAATTTCTCGGAATGTTTCAGAAAGAGGAGCCTCTTATCCATAATTTCCACGAAGAAATGATTGGCCTTGTGGAATCTTTTATGAGAAGATTTATGAAAGGTAATTGTTTTGAAGGCAAATCATCATCTTTGGTCAAAGGTGATGTTAGCAAAAGAGAACACTATTTGCCAGACATGTAAGTTGAAGAATCTGCTATAATTGCACTACAGGAATTGCTAGTTGCAAAACAAATCTCCAATTATGCACATGAAGAAGTTTTTGGAAATAGTTGTAAGTTATTTACTTAAGAGGCTTCCTATTGACAATGAGCTTTTCCAAGATCCGAATTGTTTACAACCCATTAAGCAAAAGAGAGAGCGAGGATAACTGCATAAGAAGAGTAGCGAAAAGATGGTGCAAGACGAAATAGCGTCTGTCACTGGTGAGTCGAAAATCTACCACAATCAGAAAATACCAGAGTAAGAAGGGAGTTCACGAGGATGAGCAGATATAATTTCAGAGATTAGACTTCTATTTGACATGTATTTGTAGATACTTTGTTTCATTTGCATTTACTCCATATCCCTTCATTGTTAATTTTATTGGACTAAAATTCTAAGTCAGATGACAAATACTGAGGCACACCAGTTCAAGGTTCTTCAAAATCTTATCAAATCAATTCTTTGTCTGGCACATGGGAGGCGAAGTTTCGGCGAAAACAAAAGAACTGTGACAAACGAGAGAACACTTCTTTCTGAAAATTTTGTAAATGAATTGAGGATTGTTGAATAGTATTGAATTGCCTGCTGAGCTTCCTCAGCCTGGACAAATCACACACAAAGCCTATATGCAAAGACTTAAGATTGAAGAAAGCAGGAAAAGGGACTAAGGCTATGAAATACAAAAAAGAAGACAGAAGGAAGTGGATGGGTTGGAGAGACAAAGTTGGCTCGAAATTATAAAAACCTGGAGGAAAGAAAGAGAAAACTAGAAAAAAGTGAAAAGAATTTGTCACAAGAAGATTTGAACTTAGTGGCAGTCTTGAAACTGCTATCAAAATGTTTGTAGAGGCATACAATAGACTTACAAAAGTAATAAAAACAAAAACTTTGATGATGCTACTGTGGCTTAATCTATTTTTGAAGTAGAACAAAGTAAGCGATTCAAAGAATCAATTAGAGAAATGTACGAGAGAAAGAGAAGACATCAGCTCGAAAAAAAAGTTTTTGATGATTATGCCAAAAGAGTATCATCTTCAAAATAAAGACAATTACAAATCATAAATGAGTGTAACGTGGTATGACATACCAAAAGTCGTATGAATGTACATGTGTTTTCTATTCCGTACTTGAGAACTTTGCTTTTAAGTTTATTTATGTTACTTGTAAAAAGTAAAGTGAATATTGTAATTTGTGGGATCATTAAGATCTTTGTATATGCTTTGTGTGCTTCTCTTTTTTCAGAATTGGTATAAATTCATAAATAAGACTGCTAAATGTGGAATTTTATGATTTTGATGACTGTGGAGACAGAAGACTTTGGTGTGATCTAATTTTTAGTATTTGATTGCCGATATTATAGGTGAGTAAGTTACTAGTATTTTTTTTATACAATTGTCGATAAATATCTCGAAGTTTTCCTGAAATGGCCCTAATATATCTCTAAAACTGCCCTTATTTTTTTAGTATTCCTAAAAAGCCATTTTCCCAAAAGTGGGTTGAAAGCCTGCAATATACCCTAATAAACAAAAATAGAATAAAAAAGATAACAAGAAACGCTTACAATGTCCGAAATACATAGTCACATGCCGCAAACTACCAAGGAACTACACAACAAAAAACAAAAGACAAACACAAGCCTCAGTTGTCTGTAGAACTAATATTAACTTAGTTTTATGACATGAGTAAGTTCGCAAAGCAAAATTTTCGTGGGCATTTCAACTAAAAACGACCACTCTTTGAAAAGGTCCCTTGCATTTATTTGCTGTCCGATTTTATAATTTTTTATACTGCTAAAGAGGGCTTAACCAACAGCCTCTGTCAGTAATTTAGAATTAATTTTATGTTCAGTTATTCTCTTATTGTGATTATTTAACTAAAGATTGAATTTTTATCGTCACAATTTATTTTATAATATATAGCAAATCTTAACGTTGTAAATTTGAAACATAAAACTATTTCTAAACAAGTTATAACTGTGTTCGCAAGCGAAACACAAAAGTCGCCCAAACCTCCCATTGATCATCATCGTAGCAATTTTTATTTTCAAAATTATTTCTACACTTTGTATACAACAATTCTGAAAGATTTCGATCAGTTTGATAATCTCTGAATTTTCCCGCCTTTCTTCAGTTTCCATGGCAACGGCCGCCATTTTGAACATTTTCCACCTCAAAATATATTCCTCACTTCTTGCATAATGGTTCTGTAAATTTTCATGCAGTTTGGAGCACTTTTCATTTTCCCGCCTTTTTTCAGTTTCCATGGCAACGGCCGCCATTATGAAAATTTTCAACCTCAAAATATGTTGTACACTTCCTACACTACCTTGCTGTAAAAGTTCATGCAATTTGGAGCACTTTTAATTTTCCCGCCTTTTTTCAGTTTCCATGGCAACGGCGGCCATTTTGAAAATTTCAAGACCGAAAAGCACTTCTCGGGGTGGGGTTCCATCTTCCTATGAAGTTTGGTTAAGATCGGACCATCGGTCTCCGAGAAATCAGGTGGACAAGTTCACGGCGGAAGAAAAGGGAGGAAGAATAATAATAACTAGATTTGCAATTGCAAGCAATAGCTGATGTCGCCCCTGGCAGCCAATTCGATGATTCCATTTTGTTCGCAGCGTCAAAATCTACCTAGAAATCAATTTTCGTTGAAATCCGTCAATGTTGAAATTTTGACGTATTTTGGCAGCCATCTTGGAAATGGCGGCCATTTTGAAAAATTTTTCTGGTGCATGCACATCTCCTCAAGGTGATCAAACTTTGTACCAAATATGATTGAAATATGTCCATGCATCATTGAGAAAATATCAATTTTAGTTGAAATTGGACCGAATTCGAATTTTTCGTATTCGTGCGGCCATCTTGGAAATGGCAGCAAATTTGAGGAAAATTTTTCTTGATTGCACAACTTCAGATAGTGTTCCAACTTTGTACCAAGTATGATTGAATTCTGTCCAGGTATCTTTGAGAAATCTCCCGGACAAAAAGAGGTGGAAGAAAGAAAGAATAATAATAATAATAATAAAGAAACGGACAAAAAACAATATGTCGTCCCGACTACGTCTGGGGCGACATAACAAGTGTTCCTATGTTTGGATACAAACATAAAAGTCTCCCAAACCTCCCATGGACACAGGAGATGGCTTTTTATTTGAGTTCAGCACAATCTTGACAACCCATCTGTGAAATTTCATCCAATTTGGAGCA
>MJUU01037444.1:30604-70181 GCA_002080025.1 Modiolus philippinarum
AAAAAAAGTTTTTGATGATTATGCCAAAAGAGTATCATCTTCAAAATAAAGACAATTACAAATCATAAATGAGTGTAACGTGGTATGACATACCAAAAGTCGTATGAATGTACATGTGTTTTCTATTCCGTACTTGAGAACTTTGCTTTTAAGTTTATTTATGTTACTTGTAAAAAGTAAAGTGAATATTGTAACTTGAGGGATCATTGAGATCTTTGTATATGTTTTGTGTGCTTCTCTTTTTTTCAGCATTGGTATAAATTCATAAATAAGACTGCTAAATGTGGAATTTTATGATTTTGATGACTGTGGAGACAGAAGACTTTGGTGTGATCTAATTTTTAGTATTTGATTGCCGATATCATAGGTGAGTAAGTTACTAATATTTTTTTATACAATTGTCGATAAATATCTCGAAGTTTTCCTGAAATGGCCCTAATATATCTCTAAAACTGCCCTTATTTTTGTTAGTATTCCTAAAAGCCATTTTCCCAAAAGTGGGTTGAAAGCCTGCAATATACCCTAAACAAAAATAGAATAAAAAAGATAACAAGAAACGCTTACATAGTCACATGCCGCAAAGTACCAAGGAACTACACAACAAAAAACAAAAGACAAACGTAAACAACGTAAACAAGCCTCAGTTGTCTGTAGAACTAAAATTAACTTAGTTTTATGACATGAGTAAGTTCGCAAAGCAAAATTTCCGTGTGCATTTCAGTTAAAAACGACCACTCTTTGAAAAGGTCCCTTGCATTTATTTGCTGTCCGATTTTAGAATTTTTTATACTGCTAAAGAGGGCTTAGCCAACAGCCTCTGTCAGTAATTTAGAATTAATTTTATGTTCAGTTATTCTCTTATTGTGATTATTTAAATAAAGATTGAATTTTTATCGTCACAATTTATTTTATAATATATAGCAAATCTTAACGTTGTAAATTTGAAGACACGTTCAAACAGTTAAAAAATGGAAACTATGGAACATAAAATTATTTCTAAATAACAGATAGAAGCTGTTGGTTAGGTTCTTTTCAGCAGTAAAAGAAATATAAAAATTGGAGCAAAAATGAATTCTGGAGAATGTTTTAAACAGTGACTGTTTTTACTTGAAATACACAGGAAAATTTTGCTTTGCGAACTCACTCATGTCATATAACTGTAGATATTATTGTTCTCTCCAATTCTTTTTTTATGGTATATTGCTTGGTCAACCACGTGGCAAGACTTGTACTTAACCGGAGTCAAATTTTACATATCAGGCTTGAATCTGCAGTTGATATGCAGTGGTGAAAAATACAAATGTCACTTTTTTCCTGTTTGAAATGCATGCATTGTTGTCTTTTTTTAGGTAATGACTAAAAAATAGGATGTTGGCTTGATTTCGATTTGAAGCAAGTTTTACCGCTTCCTTCACGCTTAATCAAACAAAAATTACACTCTGATTTTCTACATTTTGAAGTAAAAAGAAAAGTAGATGCATGATAGAATGGCGTTTGTCAAAATGAAACCAGAAATTCAAAACAACATAATACTTTAATGGCATGTTTTTGCAATATGGTAATACTGCTTCAGGTTCCATGTAAACTAATTACAACTAATAATGCCGTTTTACATAACAACATTATATATGTCTGAATTATTTATGTCCTTCTGTTGTCAAATTAACATGTTCAATACAATTAACATGTACCTACAATAGAAAAGTGAACAATGCATAAATCACATGCTACATGTAATATTGGCATACAGCTTATCATTCTGATGGGCAGATATATATTGTACTTTTGTACAGGAAGTGCAAAAATGCACGCGATCTTGTTCTGCTGACTTTGTACAAAAATCCTGATATTTTATTACATTTCGCTGTTTGGACACATACGGATTTAAACGAACATATATTTTTAGAATTGCATTATATCTCATCTTGTCCCATAAAAAAGACTGCATCATTACAGCATTTGGGATTGTATTGGAAATACAATTATCCTAAAAAGGGACATTTACTAACATAATTAAATTTGAAAAACGAGGCATAGGTGATATGCGAGAAAGATAGTGCTTGACAAAAGTAAGGATCTGTGTCAATTGTACAAAAATCGAAGTAAATGCAATGTTAAACATAGAAATGAAACGTCTTTTAAAACTTTTTATCAGGGGAAAACATTACATGTCACATTTTTGTTTCAAAAACAATTTCGTTGTGCATTGATGTTACAGTTTAGCATATACATTGTAAGCGATGATAAATAAAACAAATCATTGATATATACAGGAAGAGAAAAACGACTTTAAACAATGAACCAAAGCAGATGTCAGAACAAAACAGTAAATTTGAAATTGCCTTTAAAAAAGACAATTTAGGAATATATATATCTGTCGTGTACGTAGGGGGTAACAATCATACTCATTTTGGTTTAAAACCTCTCACAACATTTTATGTTACCTACCAAATATTTACATTTATTTATAAATCCGGGGATAAATAAGTAAATGTATATTTGTTTTATCAATTATATAGCACCATTTACTAGATCTGTTTACGCCATGTTCTTCACGAACTTTCTCGTTGTTTATGGTTTGCGTAATAATTTTGGCAAATAAGAATATTTCCTGACAGTAATCCCACTAAATTTCAAACACAAACATGCTAAGAATAAACTTCCCACATATTTTTTTCTGCATTGCCGCTAATTAAGTCTCGTGTGCAGTGTCTTTCTATAACAATATTCTGCTCCTGAACTTTTTTGGTGCAGGGCGCAAATATCTACAGTCTTTCAATTCTTCCCATTTTTCGTCTGTAATTGGCGATGGTGGTGGTCGTTCTGAAAAGTCTGGTTTCCCGATAGGATATGTTTTGGTGCTGTAAACCGAAGGCAAGATAATTGGCGGAAGCTTCAATGGTCTTTTGTATTCCGGTTCTGGACTTCGAAGTCCGAATGTATCATTGTCATTGTCCAACAAATTACTAGATTGAACAAGTGGTAAAATAGACTTGCCTGTTTGTTCAATAGATTCAAGTTCCCCATTTTGTGAAGACTGGCGTGACATTTGTCGCTTTGTCTGGTCCACTGAAAATAATGTTCCGAATTCTCCATTCGGTAAAACAATAGATGCTTGAAAGCCATTTTCACTCTGAGTCCGTTTCAAAACTGAAGCCGTTTTCAGTTCCTGTTTTGATTCCATGGAAACAAGTCTCTTTAGGAGTTTCATTTTAAATTTTGATGGTGTCAGATACACAATATTTTCCTTATTTTCTTGCTGTATGTCGTTTGGAACAGCCATTATTGGTGACAACACTTGGTTAGAAGCCATTTTCTCTCACGTGAAGTTTTGTTCCCTTATCGCTTCCCGGCTGGTCAAGTGTTTTATATCTCGAAATTTTTATGTAATCAAAACTTTTAAAAGCACGAATTTTAACGATTTGAAGTATTTACCGATATCTCAACAGATAAGTCAATATAATTTTCGACAAAACAATCCTAATTATTATAGCTTTATATTATATTATCGTCCTGGTATATCCACTTGTTCTGTTAAATTCTATTATTTCCACTTATCCTTGCGGGAGGAAATATCAAGTAGGTATATAGATCTATATAATGTTGTGTCTGGTTAGAATTTAGGATCAAAAAGTATAATGCTTGGTTGGAACTAGTCCTAACCACTTGATTGATCGCAACCTGAATTGCCACAATTAACCACTATATTAATCGACAAGGCGTCTCTATCTTGAAACCTTTCCCTCCTAGCACTGATACAATCCCACACTTTAGTCAATAAATGTATTGTTCGTGATGTAAGTTAAACTCCAGGATCGCTAATTTTACCAATAACCTGATCTCATCACAAATACGTACTTGTTTAGTAACAGGTGCCCGAATTAAATGTTAAAAATTGATACGTCAGTCACCATCGCCTAATTTAACTTTATGACAATTTTGATCAATTTAAAACTCCATATAATTACATGGAACTGTTTTTAAAAATCCATTTTTATTTGATTTACATATTATGGTATTTTTATTGAGTTTTTATTTTTAAATTAAAAGTTGTTGGTATGACTGGAATCATTTAAATACCCCTAGAAATCAACAAAATCTCGCACAACAAATCAAATACAAGGTTGGTCGTGCAATAAATTGGTACATATTATTACAATTGATTGAATAAATCCTCAATTTTTCCAGTTATTGTCACATATATGCTTTATGTAGATAAAATCATTGTTCAAGTCACAACGTATATTTTCTGATTTTATACCGAACATAAAAAAAATTCTCTCTTTTATTTTCATTAAAATTTTCTCCGTCAGAATAACAAGAGTCGATAATCATTGTGTATAGAATATAGAATATGGATTGTTATTAACTACACGTACTAATCAAACTCTAATATATAATGAAAATAATCAATAGGTTTTTAAAAAATACCCGGCGTTAACTCTTGCTGTGGAGGTTAATTGACGAATATAGAATTCACAGTACGCTCAAAATTCTTTAAGCATTTTTGACATACAAATCACTGTTGATTGGACGATTGTTAAGCAAAGCTTTGAATAATTAATAAATTCTGAAGTCTCTCTGGTATTACATACTTTAGGAATAAGTCCATGTAGTGATACACTTACACTGACCCTTCTTGTACCATTTATACTACAAACTGCGATTGCAAACTATGTTATTTTCTTCAGTACATATACTTTAGAATTGCTAGTATCCGTCTACAAACTGACCGCCATCTTCATGGCATAATCAGCACAGGGACCATTAGCTTTATACACACTCTGGTCCATCACTATTTTGTGAATAATAAGTATCTCTCTATTGTTAATTACTAATACCTCTCTACAAATTCGGATTTGAAATTTCCAAGCATAGTCATGACAGAGCTAGTTTGATTTACCATTATGTTTAGAATACAAAATGATCGACATAGCATTATCAGCACAGAGGCCGTCGTTTGACTTACCAGTAAGTCTCTTCCAACTGTTTAGATAAAGGTAAATGTTCAAATATCAAAAAATGTACCTAAATATTACTTTGAACCGGGACAAAACATTATCCAATGTTACCTAAATAAGATTTTTTTTTACATTTATTCTCAACCTTGCTAAACATTATTCAACCGGACTAAACCAATATATACACGAACTCTCCTTACCTAAACTGTCCGCCGAGAACTCCGCTTAATATGGGTGGCAATCTTCAAGGCATAATCAGAACAGGCACCATTATGTGAGTTACTATCATCTCTCTTCAAATTGATCGCAATCTTCAAGGTATAATCAGCACAGAGACTATTATGTGAATACTAGTGTCTCTCTACGAACTCCCATTCCCAACTTTATGGCACAATCAGTAAAGAAACCACCATGTGAATTGCTTAGTTTCACCATTTATTTGTAAAAACTTTGTATCATTTGAATTCCATATCCTTCATTCTTTATCCAAGACTGAAATTTGCCTCCAATGCAGTGAAGAGTCTATTAATCACAGTAATGCAATGTCATACTTTCAGATTTTTGAAATTCCAAATGTTATTCCGACTACCTGTTTGTGTCTATCTACAAACTCCAATCCATAACTTCATGATATAATCAGTAAAGAAACCATCGCATGGATTCCCAGTATCTTCCTACAAACTCTGACCGCCAACTTCATGGCATAATCAAAACTTCTCAACATACCCCGATCACCAAGTATATATTATGATCACTACAGATTAACCACCATCTCTATACAAACTGAACGCAACTTCATGGCGTAATCAGCACAGAGACCAATATTTGAATTACCAGTATCTGTCTATAAACGCAGATTGCCAATTCATAGCATGATCAGAAGAGAGACTATAGTTTGAATGTTTACAGTCTCTTTACAAACTGATGGTCATCTTCATGGCATAAGCAGTACAGAAACCAATATTTGAATCACCAGTATCTGTCTATAAATGCAGATTGCCAATTAATAGCATGATCAGTAGAGAGACTATATGGTGAATTACTACAATCTCTTTACAAACTGATGGTCATCTTCTTGGGATAATCAGTACTAAAATCATGTGAATTACCAGAATCTCCCTAAACAAGCGAAGATCTCAAATGCTTAGCATAATTAGTAGAGATACTTTAGTGTGAATTACCAGAATTTCTCTCAAACTAATCATAATCTTCATTGCATAATCAGTACAGAAACTATTGACTGATCCAACATTATGGTATAACAAGTACAGAGAGTGTTTTGTGATTTCCAGTACGTCTCTACATACTCTGATCGCAGTCTTCATGGCATAATCGACAGAGAAACTATAGTGCGAACTCCAAACATCTCTTTGCAAATTCTGATAACAGTCTTCATGTAATAATCAGTGCAGAAACTGTTGCGTGAATGACCAGTATTTTTTTTCAAACGCACATCACCATCTTCATGGCATAATCAAAAGTGTGAATTGCTAGTATCTCTCTTCAAACTCATATCGCTAACTTATACCATGTTATAGTTGGTCTTGAACTTACTATGAGGTATGAGCAAAGCTCATTGTTGAAGGCCTAAGGATGACTTGAAGATGAAAACGACAATAAAAGCGTCGTTCCTTTGCTTGTTTTTACCATGTATTTGTAGAGACTTTGTCTCATGTGCATTTACTCCATATCCTTTCATTTACCATGATATAATCAGCACAGACACAATTATGTTAATTGCCATTATTCCTACACTAAACCCATTGCAGCTTCCATTTTCAATTACAAACGGGTATTGCGTGATTTCAAAATTGACGACTTCAAAGCCAAACCACCTGATTGTTCTTGCTCCACTTCCCCATTTAATTACAGTCCGGCTGGACCTGTGATAACCGGTGACCTAGATATTATAGACAACATCAAACTACGAGAGGTTTTTTCAAGAGGTCCCAAATTCCGTGAACCCCAGCATATAAACTGGAAGTACAACTTCAAACTTTTGATGGATGCAGTTGAGGACTATGCGAGGAAGTGGACAAAGAAAGAGAAAGAAGATGTCTAGACGCTGTCCGACTGATCAGGTCCATTAAGTCGTTAATTGTGAATCGTATGCGGCGTTTGAAAACATCAATGAAATCAAGAAATCATAGTATATTTGAAGATCCTCTCGTTAGAAAAACGATGGACAACTTCCACGAAAATTACGTCATTGTCCTTGCAGACAAAGCTTCTAACAGCATACTGTTCGTGTGTAAGAAGCACTATCTTGACTGTTTGGTTAAGGAGGTGGGACTTGATAGTTCATCAGGAAACCCAACTTATACTCCCACTACGCTATCACTGGAGGAGATTATTGAAAATCACAACTCAGTTTTAACATCCTTTGGCATCAAAGCGGGTGATAAAAAAAAATCAGCTCCCCTACATCTACTGGGTCCCCAAACTTCACAAGATCCCATACAAAGAGAGATTTATTGCGGGGTCTTCCAGATGCACCACCAAGCCACTTTCTAAGCTCCTTACTACTTTATTGACCGCAGTCAGAGATGGCCTGAAAAGTTAATGTGATAAAGTCTACTCCACAAGCGGCGTCAATCAGATATGGATTCTAAAAAATTCTAAAGATCTTCTTGAACAGCTATCCTCTAGCAGTCTTACCCATTGTCACAGCATACAAACTTTTGATTTTTCTACTCATTATACTACCCTGCCACACAATGAATTGAAAACAATAATTTCTGATTTGATACATCAATGTTTCTGCACTAAAAACGGAGAACGCAGATATAATTACTTAGTAGTAGGGAAAGACAAAACATATTTTGTAAAGAACCACACTGAGTCAAACAAGAAATACACGGAGAATGACGTAATCAAGATGTTGGAATTTTTAATAGATAATATTTTTGTCGAATTTGGAGGTCGCGTTTTTCAACAGACAATCGGGATTCCCATGGGAACTAACTGCGCGCCGCTTTTAGCTGGTCTCTTTCTTTTCTCGTATGAGGCCAAGTTTTTACAAGGGCTAACACAGAAAAAACAAAAACATTTAGCCCAGTCCTTTAATTTCAGCTTCCGCTACATAGACGATTTACTTTCTCTTAATAATCCAAAATTCAAGGAATATTTACACCAGATCTATCCCAATGAGCTTGAAATTAAAGAGACTACTGACACACCTACTTCAGCTTCGTACTTAGATCTGTTTATAAACATTGATGAAGATGGACGTTTGAAATCTAAGCTATATGACAAACGTGATGATTTTAACTTCCCAATTGTGAATTTTCCCTTTCTGAGCAGCAATATACCTACCTCTCCAGCCTATGGAGTGTACATTTCACAGCTGATTGGTTACTGTCACGCATGTAGTTTATACAGCGATTTTTTGAATAGAGCAAAAGCACTGTCCCAAAAGTTGCTTAGTCAGGGATTTGTTCAGCCTTTGTTGCTTTCATCCCTTCAGAAATTTTATGGCCGTCACCATGATATTATTGACAGATATGACGTGTCTGTGTCCCAATTGAAAACGGACATTTTCAGCTAGATTTCACGTCTTCACGGATTTGACATAACCGGTTTTGACTCAACCCTGGATTGACTCACTGTTAGTGTGACGGGTGTCGCTAGCGGAGCAGGACATGCTTACCCTTCCGGGGCACCTGATGTCACTCCCGGTTTTCATGGGAGTTCACACTATGAGTGCCTTAGTTTTTAATGTCGTCGCTTGTAGCTGTCTCACGTCCTTGTTTTGTCTTTGTTTTTCTCTGTTGCCGTTTTTGCCATGTCTTCGGATTTCGATGTTTGTAGTCTTCGCTTCCCTTGTTCCTTCGGTATTCTACTGCCGTTGTCTCTCTAGAAACTGATCGCCATCTTCATGGCATGATAAGACCAAAGGCCATTATGCCTTGATTTCAAAATGTATGGCATAATCAGTTGAAGACTAATAGTGTTTTGTGAATTACCATTACGTCCCTACAAACTCGGACCGCTAACCTCATGGCATAATCAGTAATGCTACTATCGTCTGAAGTACAAGTATCTCCCTACAAACTCTCACTGCCAACTTCATGATGTAATCAGTACAAAGTAAGTGTGAACCGGACCGTCAATCCAAAACGAATATTCCAAGGACAATGGCAACATCGGAAACAACAAAGAAACAGAGACACAACATGAGTACGGCACAGAAAAGAAAAATGGCGACACGCATGCACACACAATGATGAACAACATGGACCCATAAAAACATAGGTGAGATCAGGTGCACCGGTAGAGTAAGCATCTCCTGCTCTTTATAAGACACCCGCCGTGTTGAAAGGCACCACCTCTATAAAAACTCGAATCGCAAATTTTCTAGCATAATCAGTCGAGATACTATAGCTTGATATGTCATTTTATCTCTACAAATTGATCGCAATCTTCAAGACATCATCAGCGCAGAGACAATTTTGTGAGTTACCAGTACGTCTCTTCATACTCTGGTGGCCAAAATCATGGCATAATCAGTAGAGGGACTATTGTGTGATTTCTAGTATCTATCTACAAACTTCACGGTAAAGAGATTATCTGGCAGATCGCCATTTCATAGCATAATCAGTAGAAAGGCTATAGTGTGAATAACCAGTATCTCTCCACAAACTGATAGCCATCTTCATGGTATGGTATAACCAGCACATATACCATTATGTGAATAAGAAGTATCTCTCTACAAACATTGATCCCAAACTCTCCATCCTATGATCAGTAGAAAGACGTTAATATTCGACATCTACCGATGAATTCCGTTCAAACAGGTTCTAGGAGTCGTCTTTGTCTTACTATGAGGTATTAGCAAAGCTCATTGTTGAAGGTCTCGTGTTGACTTGAAGATGAAGAACATCAATAAAAACGTTGCTTCATTACTTGGTTTTTACTGTGTATTTGTAAAGACTTTGTTTCATGTTCATATACTCAATATCCTTTCAGTTTTTATCCGTACGAGAGATGTATGCTGTCCACACATTTCAGATATGTATACTATCGTTGTTTACATTTGTATTTTTATTGTGTTTTTTTTTGTGCAGTTCCTTGTTACTTTGTGGCATGTGACTATGTTTTTCGGCCATTGCAGGTGTTTCCTGTTATCTTTTTTATTCTATGAAATACTTATTCTTGACGGAATTTCTAATATTAATACACTATTATTCATTCAATTTTGGCATTTTAATTTTTGTAATTTCTGAAAGTTATTTTGACCACAATTTATTATTTAATTGTGGTAAGTTTTCTTGTAAATAAATAATACCGAAGTTGCTGTAAATTTGGATTCTGTGCATGCGCATTTCGACAATTAAACTTATGTCTCTTCAGTGCAGATAAAATCATAATATTTCGAAACCAATACCGAAATATGTGTAAAGACAGACGGAGAACAAATTTCAATAAGATCTAACGAGAAAAGCCAAAATCAGCTAAGGACAGAGCTAAGCAAGAGGTATATACTCCTTAGTGTTTATGTTTAAATTTAGACATTGCAAGTTTCCAGATAAAATCGGTTTTCGGTCCAACACAGAAGTACTGGCTACTGGGTTGGTGAATACCCTCGGGGACTAATTGTTCACCAGCAGAGGCATCGGTCCAGTGGTAATAAATAAAATAATACTGAAGCTGCTGTTAATTTGGATTCTGCATATGTTCATTTCGACAACTTGTGTTTCTTCAGTGCTGATAAAATAGACTCGATGAGTGCCCTTTGCAGTTATCTAAATGTTGAGATTGTTTTCTATTTATCTTTTTGTCAGACAACGGATGACAGTGGTTGTGAGAACACTTTGTCAGTTAATGTTATCTTTGTTGAAAATCCCGGATCCATGAGTAATAACAAAACATGGATGTAGCGGTGTTGGGCATCTGGGGAAAATGTAATTCAAACTGCTACTAGGGCTGTCTTGAACTTACTATGGTGTATGAGCAAAGGTCATCATTGAAGGCCTCATGGTGAATTCAAAAATACGAGTAACAATAAAGGCGTTGTTCCATTGCTTGGTTTTACCATATATTTGTAGAGACTTTGTCTCATGTGCATTTACTAAATACCCTTTTATTTTTATTATTGTGCGGATAACCAGCATCTATCACTATAAAATCTGATTCTCAACATTTTGCATAGTATAGACAGAGATTTTTATGTTAATTACCACTATCTTTCTATAAACGCGAATCGCCTATTTTGTAACATAATCAGCAGGGAGACTACAGTTTTAATTACCAGTATATTTCTACAAACTGGTCGCTTTCTTCATTGCATAGTCAGTACTGAGTGCATTATGTGAACTATCAGTGTCTCTCTACAAACTCCGATAGCTATATGGCAAAATCAGTAGACAGACTACATTTTGACTCTATTTTGGGAATTGCCAGTACGTCTCTACAAAAATGGATCGCCAACATCATGGCATATTCGATTGAGAGACTATCGTGTAAATGAACAATATCTCCTTGCAAACTCTGAACCTAAGTTCATGGATTAATTGATCAAGAATATTCCGTGAATTACTAGTACCTCTCTACACCATCAACTCTCTACAAAGGTATCTTTCTACAACCTTTGATTCCCAACTTCGTGGTAGGATCAGTAGAGACTATAGTGTCCAAAATCTAGCAATAAATTTATCTCAAATTAATGCTAAGAGTCGTCTTGAACTTACTATGAGGTAGAAGCAAAGCTCATTAATTGTCGAAGGCCTCATGGTGATTTTTTAAAGGAAGAATAACAATAAAACCGTTGTTCTATATGGCTCTGGTTTACATTGTCTCAGTCCGTAAAAAGATTCCCCGTGCTACTTGTACTTGTTTTCCAGGGAATTTATCATATTAATACATTATCATTCTTTTAAATCTTAGCATTTGACTTTTTGTCAATCGCCAATTGCACAGTCAGCACAGAGACCATCATGTGAACTACCAGTGTCTCTCTAAAAACTCTGATCCAAAGCTATATGGCAAAATCAGGAAGCAGACTATTACCAGTACGTCTCTACCAACTCAGATCATCAACATCATGACATACTAGTAATCAGTAAAGAGACTATCGTGTGAATTATAAGTATTTCCCTAAAAACTCATGGCATTGTCAGTTCAAAAAATATTGTTTAAATTATTAGTACCTCTCTACAAACTCAGATCGCCTTTTTCTCGGTACAGTAAGTAGAGATACTATAGATTGAATTACTATCATCTCTCTACAAACTGACCGCCATCTTCATGGAATAATCAGCTCAGAGACCAGCACATATTATTGTCTCCAACTTCACTGCATAATTAATAGAGTAAATGAGAACCGAACCGTCAATCCAAAACGAACAATCCAAGGACAATGACAACATCAGAAACAAAAAAAAAGAGAAAAAAAACAGAGACACAACATAGGTAGGGCACAGAAAAGAAAAATGAAGACACACACACACACAAAGATGAACAACACGGACCCAATAAAAAACCATGGGTGAGATCAGGTGCACCGGTAGAGTAAGCATCTCCTGCTTCTTATAAGACACCCGCCGTGTTGAACATGTCATCGTTGCTATGTGTATCATTGCGCCTTTCATTGAAAGGGGTGTTAAGTGTAATGTTTTTGATAAAAATGTCATATTATCAATAAATTGAGATATCTTAGTCATAAAAATGCAATGATACACATAGCAACGATGATAGCAACAAAATGGCGGCAAACTTGAGACTGGAGACTACGGAGATCGCTTTACATCAAATAAATTGAGTAGGATTTAGAGAAAAAATCCCGGTTTATTATGTTAATTTCTCACATCTCGATAGTTAAATTTGCACAATTTAAAGTTCTCGGGTAAACCTCGAACTTTAAAATTAAACATTTAACTATCTCGATGTGAGAAATAAACGTAATAAACTGGAAACAATGTTAGAGACTATATATCGCTCTACAAACTCTGATCCACAACTTTATGGGATAATCATTAGACTATTTTGTAAATATCCAGTAACTCTCTTACAACTGATTGCCATCTTCATGGCATAATCAAGGAAGAGACCATTATGTGATTTGCAAGCTCGAATTCAAAACTTAATGGTATAATCAATGGAAAATTCTCTGCTGACTATAGGGCATCGAGGCAAAATCATTACAAAGAATTTGTTTGAATTACTAGTAAATCTCTACAAACTCGAATCACAAATTTCCTGGTGCAATTAGTAGAGAGACTATAGTTTGTTTACCATTACCTCACAAAAACTCGCACGCCAATATCATGGCTTAACTAGAAAAGAGACCATTGTATGAATTACCAGTGTCTCCTTACAACAGATTATTCGTTTTAGACTGACGGTTCGGTTCTCAATCACGTTATTGCATACTCAATACAAAGTGAGAATTGCTAGTATTTGTTAATTGTCAGTATCTCCCTACAAACACTGATCCCAACTTTCATGGAATATACTGATTATCCACGCACTTTTCTGGAGAAAATGCGGGGATATTGTCTTGTAATATTTAAATTTTGTTATAGAATTGATGCATACATGCTGCAGATGCGCTAAAAGCTTTCGGATTTTTGATATTGGTCTTTGTGCAAACAAGAGGTCCCAATGTGTTAATTTTGACACATGTGAGCATGTCAGTGGAACTCCTACATTTTTTAATTTGTGGATTAAATTTTGTTATAGAATTGTAGCATATAGCCTGCAGATTTGCTATACACTCTCTAAATTTTGATTCCAGCTTCAACATCGGTAAATTTTCTGAAAATGTCAAAGACTCATATTTTTTTTAAACTTTTATCATATGATCTAGTATTTTGGAGGTGTTTGGAAAAATGAAATTCTGAATAGTTGGAATTCTGAAATGTGTTTTCAATTTTCGTAAATATCCTGAAAGTCTCAAAGACTACTTATTTTTTTAAGATTATACCTGGCAACCATACTTTTAGAATTTGTTTGATGAGGAAAAATATGTTTACTAATTGGATTTCAAAAATATTTGATTCCAATTTTGGTAAATTTTCTTGAATTTCAAAAACCACCTTATTTTCGGAATTCTACCTAGCAACAATACTTTAAGTCCGGGGAATTCTAAGTATTCAAAATTTTGTATTTTTCCAAGCGCTTAACAAAAGATAATTTTATATACTAAAAATATGAGTCTTTGACATTTGTAGGAAATTTAACAAAGTTGGAACTGGAATCCAAATTCTGAAAGCTTATTTTACAACTACAGGCTACATGAAACAATTCTATAACAAATTTAAATCCATAACCCCTAAAAAGTAGTAGGAGTTCCACTGACAAGCTCAAATAAGAAAAAAAACATCTTGGGACGTCTTGTTTGCACCAAGAATATTATCAAAAATCCGAAAGCTTATTCTGCAGCATACATGCAACAATTCTAGAACAAATAAACCGTAAATCCAAAAATGGGCGAGGAGAAGTTTCACTGAAAATGTTCATCTAACAGACAGACGGACAGACGGACGGACGGACAGACCAATGGGACCGAAACAAAATCCCCGAATTTTCTCAAGATAAGTTGAAGGATAATGATTCAGATTTCAGTTAACTATTATTCCCTAATTTCTAGCAAATTCAACCAACGCCTGACCGGTTTGATAAATAAAGTTTCTACAACGAGAACTATGTTGGTTATGAAATTTCTCACATCGAGTTAAATGAATTTTGCAAATGTTTAAAAACGAGGCTTGTCGAGTTTTTAAACATTTGAAAATTTATTTAACAAGATATGAGAAATTTCATAATTAACGGTCTTGACCCGTTAGATTAATTTTCGTATTCAACGTATATTGAATAAACCCCCGTGCTATTTCCCGAATACAATTCTCAGTGTTTATTATTCATCACTAGAGAAAAAAATTACACCCCTTTATCCCGATTATTACCATATTTTATCCACTCGATAGTTAAATTTTAAAGTTTTTAAATGCTCGGCAAGAGTCGCAATTAAAATTTTAAAATTTTGACTATCTATAGTGGATAAAATATAGTAATGAACGAGATCTTGTGGTGAAATCTATATTTAATATGTACGATGAAGTTGTGTTTCAAAAAACATTTCGTCCGACCTTCGGTTTCGGCATTTAAATACAAATAAACAGTTCCGGCTATCAACCCAACACGGCAAGTGTTGTTCATCCTGAACACAGTTCATAAAACTGTTCATATTTAGATGACCGATCATTGGGCATGTCATTGTTTACTGTGACACTGCACTAATTTTGTTAGAATTAAATTTGTATTCAGGGTTTAAATCGTGTATTGTTAGCCAACCGTACGATTGATAAACGGACGCGAAGAGTATTTGTACCTCCATTTGATGGGAGAGTTCACATCCAGAAAGAGATAACAACACTTTTTTGAAAAGGGCATATGAACCCCCGATTGGTCTTTATTTATCAAATTTCGGTAAAACATGACTTCGTGTCTGAGCTGCATCAAATATGAAGTAAGTCCCTGGAAAACCAAGGAAAGAAATAACCATAGCAGTATGCGAAGGTTCAACAATGATAAATAACAGCATAAAAACTGTTGATACAACTCGTCATTGTAAATCTTTATACCAAACATGAAAAGATTCCATCATATATGCAAGCCAAGAGACCAAACAGACCTTAAAAACATAGGCACTTGTTTCATAAAAAATGTCAGTCCCTCCCTCTCCTCTTCAAAAGGTCAACCAGGGTTTTCACCAGTCTCACTTCAACTTTTTATTGGCTGCTATTGGAAGAAGAGAGGGAGGGACCGACATTGTTTATGAAACAAGTGCCTGTGCCTTTTAACTTGTGTCATAAAAAATTGCGGATCTAAAACAACGGCAGTGGCATACCGAAGGAAAAAAGCACAAGATTACACAAATCAAAGTCCAGAAACAAGGCAAAAGCAAGAACACCAAAAGACGGAAGACCAAAGACACCACATGCCCACAAAACACACGAACATTACATATACAACACAAAAAACTAAAGCACTAACAGTGTGAACTCTCAACAAACAAGAGTGACATCAGGTGCTCCGGAAAGGTAAGCACACTGTCAGTTGGTCAATCCAGGGTAAAGTCAAAATCGGTAATGTCAAATCCAGGAAGACTCGAATCTAGCTGAAAATGTCAGTTTTTATTTATGACACTGGCATTTTATATCTATCTATGATGTCGTGGTGACGGCCATAAAATTTCTGAAGGGACGAAAGTAACAAAGGCTGAACATATCCCTGACTCAGCAGTTTTTGTGACAGTGCTTTTGCTCTTTCCACAAAGTCACTGTATGTACTGCACGCTCTACAGTAACGAATTAATTGTGAAATATATACTCCATACGCTGGGGATGCAGGTATATTGCTGCAGTGAAAGGGAAAGTTCACAATTGGAAAGTCAAAATCATCACGTTTGTCATATAATCCAGATTTCAGACGTCCATGTTCGTCAATGTATAACAAAAGGTCAAGGTATGAAGCAGAATCGGGCATTCCCTCACTTTTGTCCCAAATGGGACAAAAAGTTTTTAAAGTCTCAAAAACTTAGAAAATTGCCAAAATATGGAAAACGCTTTGCATGGTAATTCTAATTTTAGATTCGAACATTGGAAAGAGACATGATGAAATTCCGGACACAACCTGAAAAAGTAACAAAATAAGGGGGAACCAAAGCTGGTAGCTTTCACACCGTTAAAAAACAAGCACGATGTATTATTTCTTTCTCTACAGTAAAATGTTCGTATCTATAAGTTCTATAATGCATTTAGATTTTGAATTAAAAAAAAACTTTTTCATTCCGTTTAAAAATCTATAAATCAAAGTTCATTTAAAATGAAATAGGACGCGTTTGTTTGGAGGACTAAAAGTAAAATTGACGTTAAATAAATGTTATTTATTATACCTTAGAAGTAATATTCCAAATCATATCTCCCAACTGTAGCAGGTAATTAATACTGAAATGACTTATATATTTTCTCATGTAACTTCTTATTAGAAAAAATATCTGAAGTTGCTCTGTCTTGCAGACAGTTTCTTAGACAGAAATTGCTTCAACACATAATTGTTCATATATAAGTGCAACATAAATCTCACCAATCATAAATGTCTACATATTTCTTCATGATGTGTCCTAGTTAACACTAATTCTCAACTAGTTTTTGTCCCACCAGAAATTACAGAATTAAGTGTCTATCAGTTTTGACTCACCATAGATTAAAGTATCCTTGATTCAGTGGCTGTATATATAGTCTAGCTTTTGTCCAACCAAATTTTTACATTTCTTCGTTATTCTTTACGTACAACCCCCAAAACAAATCCATGCCCCTTTTGCTATATAAATATTCCCAAAGAAAACCCTTTCAGACAGTAAGATATTAAACTTGAATTACTACATTATACTAATTCTTAACACGCATCTGTATATATATAGTCTAGTTTTTGTCCCACCAGAAATACAGTATTTCTTATTATGTGTCTATATATATAGTCTAGTTTTTGTCCCACCAAATTTTTACATGTCTTTGTTATTCTTTGCGTACAACCCCCAAAACAAATCCATGCCCCTTTTGCTATATAAATATCCCCAAAGAAAACCCTTTCAGACAGTAAGATATTAAACTTGAATTACTACATTATACTATTTCTTAACACATAGTCTAGTTTTTGTCCCACCAGAAATACAGTATTTCTTATGAAGTGTCTATATATATAGTCTAGTTTTTGTCCCACCAATTTTTCACATTTCTTCGTTATTCTTTCCGTACAACCCCAAAAACATATCCATGCCCCTTTTGCTATATAAATATCCCCAAAGAAAACCCTTTCAGACAGTAAGATATTAAACTTGAATTACTACATTATACTATTTCTTAACACGTATCTGTGTATATATAGTCTTGTTTTTGTCCCACCAGAAATACAGTATTTCTTATTAAGTGTCTGTATATATAGTCTAGTTTTTGTCCCACCAATTTTTTACATTTCTTCGTTATTCTTTGCGTACAACCCCAAAAACATATCCATGCCCCTTTTGCTATATAAATATCCCCAAAGAAAACCCTTTCAGACGGTGAGATATTAAACTTGAATTACTACATTATACTAATTCTTAACACGTATCTGTATATATATAGTCTAGTTTTTGTCCCACCAGAAATACAGTATTTCTTATTAAGTGTCTATATATATAGTCTAGTTTTTGTCCCACCAAATTTTTACGTTTCTTCGTTATTCTTTGCGTACAACCCCAAAAACATATCCATGCCCCTTTTGCTATATAAATATCCCCAAAGAAAACCCTTTCAGACAGTAAGATATTAAACTTGAATTACTACATTATATTAATTCTTAACACGTATCTGTATATATATAGTCTAGTTTTTGTCCCACCAGAAATACAGTATTTCTTATTAAGTGTCTATATATATAGTCTAGTTTTTTTACATTTCTTCGTTATTCTTTGCGTACAACCCCCAAAACAATCCATGCCTCTTTTGCTATATAAAAAACTGGGACAAAAACTAGACTATATATATAGACACTTAATAAGAAATACTTTATTTCTGGTGGGACAAAAACTAGACTATATATATATACAGATATGCGTTAAGAAATTGTGTAATGTAGTAATTCAAGTTTAATATCTTACTGTCTGAAAGGGTTTTCTTTGGGGATATTTAATATATAGCAAAAGGGGCATGGATATGTTTTGAGGGTTGTAAGTAAAGAATAACGAAGAAATGTAAAAATTTGGTGGGACAAAAACTAGACTATATATATAGACACTTAATAAGAAATACTGTATTTCCGGTGGGACAAAAACTAGACTATATATATACACAGATACGTGTTAAGAAATAGTATAATGTAGTAATTCAAGTTTAATATCTTACTGTCTGAAAGGGTTATCTTTGGGGATATTTATATAGCAAAAGGGGCATGGATATGTTTTGGGGGGTTGTACGCAAAGAATAACGAAGAAATGTAAAAATTTGGTGGGACAAAAACTAGACTATATATATAGACACTTAATAAGAAATACTGTAATTTCTGGTGGGACAAAAACTAGACTATATATATAAGTGTAATTTAGTAATTCAAGTTTAATATCTTACTGTCTGAAAGGGTTTTCTTTTGGGGATATTTATATAGCAAAAGGGGCATGGATTTGTTTTGGGGGTAACAAAGAAATGTAAAAATTTGGTGGGACAAAAGCTAGACTATATATACAGACACTTAATCAAGAAATACTGTAATTTGTGGTAGGACAAAAGATAGACTATATATAAAGACACGTAATAAGAAACACTAATTTTTGGAAATGACTTTCTATAATATCCCCTTTTCACCCGCTTCATACATGTATTGAATACATTGCAATTATGTTGTTTACTTTATTGTTATGTCAAGTCTCAGAACTACAAGAAATATATAAGAATTGTTTATTTCTGAAGAAAAAATGTGTAAAAGTCTATTTCTTAACAGAGATATATGAAATGTTAAGAATAGATAATCACTATCATTTAATAGTTTCTACATCGGTGAAGCCAACCCGGCCACTGAAGCAAGATATTTTTTTAAATTTCCGGACGGTGCTGGTCCGGGATCCGATTTGGAAATTATGTTACTTCCGGTAAAACATTTTAATGAATCAGATTAACATCCCTATGATAATCGTATAAGTAAAATACATTAAAATTCACTTTGTCCCATATGGGACAAAAGTGAGGGAATGCCATGAAGTAAGTCCCTGGAAAACCAAGGAAAGAAATAACCATGGCAGTATGCGAAGGTTCAACAATGATAAATGACAGCATAAAAACTGTTGATACAACTCGTCATTGTAAATCTTTATACCAAACATGAAAAGATTCCATCATATATGCAAGCCAAGAGACCAAAAAGACCTTAAAAACATAGGCACTTGTTTCATAAAAAATGTCAGCCCCTCCCTCTCCTCTTCAAAAGGTCAACCAGGGTTTTCACCAGTCTCACTTCAACTTTTTATTGGCTGCTATTGGAAGAAGAGAGGGAGGGACCGACATTGTTTATGAAACAAGTGCCTGTGCCTTTTAACTTGTGTCATAAAAATTGCGGATCTAAAACAACGGCAGTGGCATACCGAAGGAAAAAAGCACAAGATTACACAAATCAAAGTCCAGAGACAAGGCAAAAGCAAGAACACCAAAAGACGGAAGACCAAAGACACCACATGCCCACAAAACACACGAACATTACATATACAACACAAAAAACTAAAGTACTAACAGTGTGAACTCTCAATAAACAAGAGTGACATCAGGTGCTCCGGAAGGGTAAGCATGTCCTGCTCTGTGCACAGCACCCGTCACACTGTCAGTTGGTCAATCCAGGGTAAAGTCAAAACCGGTAATGTCAGATCCAGGAAGACTCGAATCTAGCTGAAAATGTCAGTTTTTATTTGTGACACTGGCATTTTATATCTATCTATGATGTCGTGGTGACGGCCATAAAATTTCTGAAGGGACGAAAGTAACAAAGGCTGAACATATTCCTGACTCAGCAGTTTTTGTGACAGTGCTTTTGCTCTTTCCACAAAGTCACTGTATGTACTGCACGCTCTACAGTAACGAATTAATTGTGAAATATATACTCCATACGCTGGGGATGCAGGTATATTGCTGCAGTGAAAGGGAAAGTTCACAATTGGAAAGTCAAAATCATCACGTTTGTCATATAATCCAGATTTCAGACGTCCATGTTCGTCAATGTATAACAAAAGGTCAAGGTATGAAGCAGAATCGGGTGTATCGGTTGTCTCTTTAATTTCAAGTTCATTGGGGCAGATACGATGTAAATATTCTTTAAATCTTGGGTTATTAAGAGAAAGTACATCGTCTATATATCTGAAGCTGAAATTAAAAGTCTGGGCTAGTTGTTTTTGTTTCTGTTGTATCAGCTCTTGTAAAAACTTTGCCTCATACGAAAAAAGGAAAAGGTCAGCCAAAAGTGGCGCACAACCTGTCCCCACAGGAATCCCTACCGTCTGCCGAAAAACACGGCCCCCACATCCAACAAAAACGCCGTCGATCAAAAATTCAAGCATCTCAATCACGTCATCCTCACTGCATTTCTTGTCCGACTCAGTGTGGCCCCTTACAAAACATGTTTCATCTTTTCCTATCACCAGATAGGAATACCTGCGTTCTCCGTTTTTGGTACAGAAACATTGATGTATCAGATCGGAAATTACTGTTTTAAGTTTATTATAGGGAAGAGTTGTATAAAGGGTAGAAAAACAAAAGTTTGAATGCAATTGCAGTATGCGAGACTGTTTGAGGAGAGCTGTTCAAGGAGATCTTGGGAATTTTTAAGAATCCACAATACCTAAAATTGTTGGAATTATTGTTGAACCAGTTTTCAGACATATATTTGAATACTCCTTCAAGCGCAGCACAATCTAATTGATAAATACCGAAATTGCAGTAATTTCTTAAGTCTGCAGAACGCAATTTCGACAACTTATCTCGCGATATTATACAAAGGACATGTATTGTATATTAAACTACACATGTACCTTGCTAAAAACATTGGATCCTTTTTTAAGTATGAAATTGATTTACTAATGTCATATATTCTACACCATTTCCTTCGGTCAAAATACGAGGATTTTTATTTTATTTTGAACCGATTCAATAAATCTGTCCCCATCGTTATTTCGTGACTTATCTTTTGTCAGCTTCTGTGTTAAAGAAAACATAATGTCATCAAATGTGGACGGAAACAGACAAAAAATTATTATGTAGCATTTTGTCATCTTTCAAGAAGGTCAGGAAGTGACACATTTATTGAATCGACCATGTTCTTTGTTTGTTTGTTCGTTTTTTTTATTTTGTTTGTTTGTTTGTTTTAGTTTTGTTTTTCTGTTGTTTTTTTTGCATGTTTTGTTTTTTTTTTTGTTTTTTTTTGTTTTTTTTTGGGGGGGTGTGGGATTTTCTATTTTGTTTGTTTGTTTGTTTTATGTATATGTGTAGCCTTTATAGATTCTATATACATAGCAAAGTCACGGGTCGTGGTGGTAGACGCAGTGTGCAGACGGTGTTGGCATAGAAGACTCAACAAATGATAAGTTCGAATCCTGCAATACCATACCACAGAGGGGACCTCCAAACACTCGTTGATACTAAATTGCAGATCTAACATTGGGGCTGGTTTTTCCACCAAAAAAAAAAATCACCAACCTTAGAATCCCATTCCCCCATTAATCACAACGTACCATCTCAATGTTAAGATAATGTCATCACGAAATAGGGATACATTGAAGGCTCTGTTAGAACGACAACTTTGCAAAAAAAAAAATATTTCCAACGCTGAAAGTCGTGGCATTCCAACGACTAAAGATTACATAAGAGTGACATCTTAGTTCAATCCAAAAGTAACTTTTTTTTTCTTCAAAAATTAGAAAAAGAAAAGATGGCCAGAGTTGCTATGGACGCGAGTGGGTGCTTTGTGCATAAGGTCCCATAGATCTCACAGTTAATTTATCAGTTCGATGGGATGCATTACGGCTAAGGTCTTATCAGTTTCATGTGACATTATATATCAAGATACATTTTGGTCTTTTTTAGCATTTCATTATATGTTGTGGAACAACGACAAAAAAAGTTTTGGATAAGAGACTATTATCAGATTTCAAAAAAGAAATACCATTTGTATATATAGAGTTCTGAAAGATCCACAGTGTCCTAAAGTCCCAAAGTTGACGTTATATGCAAATATTATTCATCGAGCTATTACTATTTTTGAACATTTCAGTTTCGAAATTTACTTGCTGAATTCCAGCTCCTGGCAGTATTCGTCGATTTTTCTCGTATTAAACTACTTACAAAAATGTCGTATCTGTAGAGTGAAACAATAAACAGGGAGTGATAGTACAAAAGCATTGAAGCTTGCTTACTCGTGAGTTAACACTGCAGTGAGCAACAGTAAACGGTGAGTGATAGTACAAAAGCCTGCAGCTTGCATACTCGTTAGATAATAACTATCATACCGTATGGCGACATGAATGCGTATGACAAACGACTATTGAAGCAAAAGGGGAGACAATGGAAAAATCCGAAATCCATAATAATGTGGCAATACAGAGGCATTTACATATTTCAAGTGGCAATAAAGAGGCAATTACCAAATTCAAGTGGCGATACAATGGCAATTACACAAATCGATACAACATGACAGTAAAAGATGAATCGAACAAACCAAAAATGAACAAGAACGCCACAAGAATAAAGGACAAGCGGTCAAGGAAAACAAAGGAGAAAAGAACGCCCCCCCCCCTTCACAATTTACTAAAGGCCAGTCATCACGTGTTCCAGTAAGCAAAAATGTCAAATAATACTATGTGACTGGTGCGAATATATGACTAAATAAAAAATAATAATAATGATCACCTTTACTGCTTTAATTTCCATTTATAAATAAATAACAATGTATATATATACAAATTTGGCACTATTATATCAATGTTAACAATGAGCACTTGGTATTGCACTGTCTAAAACGAATGTTGTCCAGATTGTGGGGATAGTCTGTCTAGTGTCAAATTATATGGCGAACTGTAAGAACCTGGAACAAATGCCGCCTGGTGTGACCGGACTGAATATGGAGAAATGTGTTGTGTTGCATTCACGTATCCCGGAAACTGCGCTATACTACTGGCATTCATGTTGTGAGTTGGAAGTTGTACCATACCATTACCATTCATGTTGTGTGGAGGTGGACATGGCATTCCCATGGCAACGAGTTGAGCTATATCGACGCCACCTGTTGGAAGTAAGAACGATCTAGATTGGTCATCATCTCTTTGTTGTCGCTTTTCTTTCATTCTTCTGTTTTGAAACCATGTCTTAACCTATAATAAACATGAAGATTTTAGTACTGTGAAAAAATTCTCGGAAACAAAACAAAGAAAATATATCTGTTCATTCATAAGTAAAGAAGGGATGTGATGTAAATGCACACGAGACTACGTCTCTACACATCTTGCTCTTGAATACACTTAGTACCAATCATTCATATGTAAAGTAAGCAATTTTGATTTCTACTATTTGATATAGCTTTTATGTATAAAATGGTACGAATTCTAACAAACAAACAAAAATAGAGCAAATCCAACAAAAAGGAACCCGCTTTGTATATGAACAAGATATTTTATGTGAAGATCTCCTGATAGAACCATGCATGGCCAGAGAAACTTTTTTAAATTATGCATCAAATTTCACTTGTTCCTCATAAATTGGTCAATTGTAAAAAAAAAGGCAAAAGGGAATTCTTATCCGCAGTCTTAATTCAGTTTTATACGTTTCTGGTTATTAAGAAATTTTTGTGCAGCATGACTCAAATTATGGCGATTATTTATCTTAATTTGTGCTCGACATATTTATAGAATTCAGTAATTAACGAGTAGTTTGAGGTTGAATATTTTCATACATACTTTTTATCAGTTGTTTTCGTTAACTATCCCTCCAATCCCTGTGACCATGCCACAGAAACTTCGATGTCATGTGATACAACCCTGTATCATCAAAATACATATATATATACATATACATACCTGTTGATCTGAGAGTTTGAGCTTTGCTGCAAAGCCACTTCGTTCATTGGCGGGTAAATACTTCTGGCTTTGGTATCTTTTCTCTAGAGCGCTGATTTGTTCATTTGTAAATGCTGTGCGAGCCTTCTTCCGTCTTCCAGAACTATCCGAACCATCTTCAGAGTCTACAATATACATAGAACAAAACTTATAAATATTCTTTATAAACGGTATTTTTTCCCGAATACAAATAATAATGTTTCACATTGATTGTACGAGTTAGAGATACAAAATACTTAAATTCTCCCTCTGCGACTATCATAACTAAATTTGGTCCAACTTTTGCTAGATATTTTACTATTTTCTCATTAAAAGTTGAACCGTTCTATTAGTATAAATTTAATAAAAATTTTAGCTGTTTGAAATCTTACATTTTTACCCATTCTCATTAATTCTATTCACAAAAATCAAAAGCTAGTATTATATAATGTGTGTATAAAATTTTACTAGTTTATTTGACGAATATAGCAAATTTTGCATACCTGTCGATTGGTACATGAATACAAGATTTTTTAGAATTATATATATTTCCTGGCACATTTTTCCATTCTACCCCACTACAAGTATTTTCTTTATTTTTCAAATCATTGTGTTGTTTTAAGTTTTTTGGCATCTTATTCTAATATACAAACTTTCTTCTTCATTGCTGTACAATTCCCATTAGAAACGAAGAAGCTGAGAATAAGATACTTACCAGAAATAAATGGGCTTGATGAATCCAAGCTTTCTTCACTGGATTTGGATTTACTGGAGTTGATACTGTCTGCCTCAGAAATCTCAGAATAGTTTCTTTTCCTTTTGGTATTTGTCTTTGGTGTGCTCATGGATGGAACCACAGCGGCCTGTAACTTGACAGGTGTATAATTATCCATATGTTGAATCATAGGTGCTATACCGATTGGTGGCAAGTTAGGAAAAGTCAATGGTAATTCAGGAGCCACTTCATCCCTGCTACTTTTCGCTAAATTCTCAATAGTGAAAGCCATTTTGGTAGGTTTCTTATTTTCGAGCAACATTTTAACACTTTTTTGTAAGTCCACTAGTTGAAGTTTACATGCAATAGATCAAATGTGAGTGATTTATGGCAAATCGGGTATTTATACCCTGGATAATTAATTTGATCACTTCTATAAACACCGTTTAGGTTAATTTGACACATATGTGTTTTGTATTTGTCCTTAATGAGAGGGGTGTTAATCTGACCATTGTTTACCCTGCGAGGACAAGTTGGCAGACATCGTTCATCCGAGACATGTTGTTTTTGCTAAATACTTTGCTATAGATTCATTATCAATAATGCATAACAATTATTTACAATTATTCTAATGTTTTCACAGTTCGGATTAACATGACCGATAAGACCAAGCTATCATCTGTCCCCCAAGCTCTAACACAATTACTTAATTAGCAATTTTACCCCACACATTCTGTTATCACATGTAAAAATTTAATCAGAATTATGATTTAGTGTTGGATTATTTTGTATTTTCGTTTGATGTTTCATTAGAATAAGATTTTAATCTTATTTGTCTGCAGAGATTTTAAAAATAATTTCATCATAAAAAGATTGAAATTACCATCATTGCTAAAGAAAGATCAGTTAAGATTACGGTTTAATAATAATTAATTTTTCATGTTAATCTAATTTAGACTATTTTTGTTTGATCACCTTGATCAAAACATGATCTCAGGAACAAGCACTCTTTTCTACTAAAAAATTGAAAATGTAAATATGCTTTTGATTTTTGAAATGCATTTGATACATTCAGGGACTATACTGCAATAAATTCAACATGATACATTAAACGGTTAAACAAAGATCTAAAAACCACAAATCGGGAAAATATTACAAGAAATTACCAGAAAAAATATTTACTTAATTTTCTATTTCTTAAAAATACATTTCAAAGTAAATTTTATCTAAAGAGCATATTCGTATTTTAAAAAATACATTTCAAGGTAAATTTTATTTAGAGAGCATATTCGTATTTTCATTACGGAGACTAATTTTTGCTCATTACCCACATAAATTTAATTGCAATTAGGTACTTGAAGACAGACAGACGGACAGATTGCTGTTGTGTTCCATAGGACGATTAATTTTGTATAATTATAAATATCAAATTTAATAATTAATCAACATAAATATAAATAAACACCTCTTGGTAATATGTGTCACATTATGAATTACACTGCGAACAGTATTTATATCTCACGAATTAATTGAAAAGTAATATGTCAAAAATATTGTTATGTTATTCCAAACCCAATTCTTTCAAAGAACAAGTTTAAGTTTAGTATTTCCTAATGAACACAAAGAATAAACAGTTTGAATATTGCACTATAGGCTTGTTGGCGAATCCAATCAGTGACGTCACAAAAATTTTTTGGTTGGCAAAATTATTTTCAACGATATATTCAATAATGGAATAGAAAACAGTTTAAACTAAATAAGTACATGTATATGTTCTGTCCTAAGCTCTAGGAAAAAAACTGAAAAGTCTATACTTTAAAAGTCGACTTCAAACGAAATAATTTCATACGTTCAGAATATGGAAGCGTATAAGGGCCACATACACCTTGTTTTTAATTATTATTATTTTGCGTTATAACGCAAAAGTTTTCGTTATAACACAAAGGTTTGCGTTATTTCGCAAACGTTACACAGGTCTTGAGAAATCTAATTCAGATAATTTTATTGTCATAAACAAATGGATTGGATATCATATTCATTTTTTTCTGAAACAAGTGTCTACGGTTTTAAAATATATATCTAGGGAAGCACGTATCATTTTGACCAAAATGGATTAGGGATAACATAAGGGACAGGATGCATCTGCATTTTTTTATTGGTTTGACATGACAAGTGCTTACATCAACAAAAGATATTAGTATTTGACCGGCTACAAAGTTTTGGGGCGCATGTTTGAAACTCACATCACCTGATAATCTATATTAAAATACCCTTGTTTTTTTTCATAAAATGATAATTACAATATATGGGCATTCTCATTTGTCATATCAGTAGCAGGTCTCGGGCTTGGTACCACTATCCGCCATGTAGGTTGATATGGCCGGGTTAAGACATCTATTTTCTATATGAAACGAAAGTGTAGACTTGACATACATATCATACATTTATTTATGAACACATAGGAAAGTTTTATTTCTAATAAATGTACATCATGATAATCCGTAGCATTCACCACATAAAGCCGATTGGCGAATGTCTGGTATATTTTTCATGTGATGTTCGTTTAAGCACATTCAACCAAAGATGAGGACTTTTAGATTGGTTGCTATGTATCTGTTATAGTTGGCTTTCCGAATATCTTTACTTTATCCACACTGCAGAAAGTGAGTCGTGGAAATCTGAAACAGACAAATAAATTGTATTTTTGCCAGTTTGTTATTTTTTAGAAACTTATTACTACCAACGATTACTAGGGCATCCTCAGCCCAGATTTTCAGTACTTCCGGTACAGTCCGTAAATCGACATATCGAAAAAATATAAATCTAAAGAGCATGTTCCGCCCT
Source organism: Modiolus philippinarum (assembly GCA_002080025.1). Lineage (NCBI taxonomy): Eukaryota > Metazoa > Mollusca > Bivalvia > Mytilida > Modiolidae > Modiolus > Modiolus philippinarum. Next base: position 58,728 of record MJUU01037444.1, read on the forward strand.
TAGCTGATTTTGGATATGCACCTGTTAGGTGTTTTAGGGTATTTTTTTTCTTTACCAGTTTTTACCACTTTCAAGCATGGATTTCCAAATATCTAATTTAATCTGCACAGAATAAAAGGACAAAATTTTCGAATCAGGCATCTAAAGAACTCAAATTTACTGTTTTTTTTTTGGTATTTTGTTATTTTATAAACCACAAACGTAAGGGACCGACCATTTAACTTGAAGGGGGGGGGGGGCTATGGTTTTTTTCTAAAAAAATATTTTGGATCTGATTTTATGTGAAAAAAATATTTTAGCTGCCAAAATGATGAAAAAAAAATTTCTGAATGAGGCTTTCTGCCCAAAAAAATAATGTTAATTTTGAAAAAAAAATATTTTGTTGATACGCGTGCAAAAAATAAATAATTTGTTTCGCGCGAAGCGCAAAAAAATTTTCTGTCCAGAAAAAAAACCATAACCCCCCCCCTTCAGGTTAAATGGTCGGTCCCTAAGAGTATTCAGTGAAAATGTCATGCATATGAATTCTAAAATCAGTTAATAGAGGGAAGGGCTATAATTTGATCTGGTAATTTTTCCAGTTTCCCCTCAAATCTATGACAAACTTCACTGCGCGTTGATCATTTAAGATAAAATTTTTGTCCTGTTCCTGATATCATAGAAAAATATTGCTGAATCAGGTAAAAAAAAGGGGGATATGCAGGCACATTGATTTACACATTAATGCTACTTTGATGCTAATAACTCGCTTTTTGGCTTTCAAAATGTTTGATTTTAATGTTGATAATTTGTTCATCGTTGGATAAAGCCGACTCGATTATACACGAATTGTATTATTTGTTGTAGATTGTGTTAGGATTTTACCAGTTTTATTTATCAACAACAATACAATTCAAGTTGAGAACTACTTTTGGACATATAAATAATTTGTACATTTTGATAGTTCTGTCCTTAGTTGAATTTTGGCTGGCCTTTTAGTTATTTGGTCTCTATCAGCTTTGACATGTTTTCGGTTAATGGACTTCCAAATGTTTTGGTTTTATCTGCACTGATGAGACATAATTTGTCGAAAAACGGATATGCAGAATTTAAATTAACAGGTGCTTCGTTTTTTGTTATTTAATCTGATCTAGCTTTCAAACTGGGTTCCAGAATCATACTCTTCTGAGTTTTTTTTTGGCCACGTACTATGTTCGGAAAAAAAAATCAACAAGGATAGCCATCCCGTGAAAAAAAAACTTTTGGATCAACCAATTTCTTATAAAAAGGGGGTCGTAACGTAAAGACATAACCTTCTTTTCCTTTACATCGATTTGAATAGAATAAAGGAAAAGAGAGGCAATTTGCTTTTTATTTATTTTGTATGTCAAGTATTTCTTAAACGTAACAATACGTCCGTTGGTCGATTTTTTTCTTGTTAGACAAAAAAAAGGTTGGTAACTGGTTTGGACTCGAAAAGCAATGATTAATAATTGTTTAATCCTATCACATAAGAATGATCTCAAAATAAGATTAATAAATAGGGGTACTATTTCAGCGGATTAAAGTAGCCCGGATTATACTTGGCCTAATGCTGTTGTGATAGTTGGTCAAATAAAATATTGTTTGTAAACAGAAAGCGTTAACAGGCAGAACGAGTAGTCCTTTTTGTTCTTTACAAACGACGATTAAACAGTTTGTTTCTCGATAATTCCATTAAAGTTGTATTTCTATGACATGGTGTCAAATTTCCCATATTTTACTAAATAGCTTACAATGCTATTGTTAGAGACACGCGACTTACTGATGTTAATATATACAAACTGTAATATCACGTTTGAACTGTGTATGACATAATGACAAAACAATTATAAAAAAAGTTTGTTAATAAATTGTAATACGATTTATCGCTTTATCCGTGGATGTCATACAGAATTTCTGTGTTGTCTCTCTGTCAAGAAAAAATAACCAAAGTTCGATTACTCGACAACTCCTGAATAAATTTCCAAATGAGCTACCGGTCTGCAATAATAAAAGTTAAAGAGATAATAAAATTTCCAGGCCAGTGGATCCACAGGGACTTGCTCCCGGCCTAGAAAAAAAATTGTTTACTATCAAATATGAATCTCGAAGAAAAAAAAACACAAGGGAAATCCTTCGCCTGATACCCCGCTCGCTTCGTTTTCAATTTCTCAATAAACTAACCCAAACTCTGCCTTTTACATTCTCTTCCCGAATGATTTTCTAAACAGAAAACTCATTTTATATCGTACGAAAGCCCCACTTCATTCCTATATCTCGAGCAAGTCCCTGTGATGGATCCCAAAGTCAATATCACGGATCCATGCAGGATGTCCGTCATTATCCCCTGTTGCGTAAGTTACGTCATAGTTTTTCTTTTTTAACTATTAAAAAATATTACAAAGAACATTTTGCTAACATTAATTTTTTTGCAAACATATTTTTATGCCCCGCCAACGATAGTAGGGGGCATATAGTGTTCGGGTCTGTCCGTCCGTCCGTCCCAAGTAAGGTTTACCCTTAGGTTGAAGTTTTTTCTGTGAGGGATGTATGCTATTATCATGAAACTTTGTATAAATACACATTAGGATATAATTAAACAAAAATCATAATAAAAATATATCCCGGCTACCAACTTCATGCTCCACTGATCATGGAAAAAGGGGTTTAATATGAGGTTTACCCTTAGGTTGAAGTTTTTTTTCTGTGAAGGATGTATGCTATTATCATGAAACTTTATATAAATACACATTAGGGTATATTTAAACAAAAATCATAATAAAAATTTATCCATGCTACCAACTTCATGCTTCACTGATCATGGAAAAAAGGGGGTAGTATGAGGTTTACCCTTAGGTTGAAGTTTTTTTTTTACTGTGAAGGATGTATCCTAATATCATGAAAATTTGTATAAATACACATTAGAGTATAATTCAACAAAAATCATAATAAAAATTTACCCCGGCTACCAACTTCATGCTTCACTGATCTTGGATAAAAGGGGGGAAGTATGAGGTTTAACCTTAGGTTGAAGTTTTTTTTCTGTGAAGGATGTATGCTATTATCATGAAACTTTATATAAATACATGTTAGGGTATAATTAAACATAAATCCTTATAAAAATTTATCCCGGCTACCAACTTCATGCTTCACTGATCTTGGATAAAAAAGGGGGGGGGGTAGTATGAGGTTTACCCTTAGGTTGAAGTTTTTTTTCTGTGAAGGATGTATGCTATTATCATGAAACTTTATATAAATACACATTAGGGTTTAATTTAACAAAAATCATGATAAAAATTAATCCTTTCTACCAAATTCATGCTTGAATGATCATGAAATATAGCATTGTTCAAAATAAATGCGAGGCGGGGCATTGTGTCCGTTAGACACATATTCTTGTTTTAAGTTTCTTTAGAGCGCTCTCTGTGCCTTTTTATTTTGGTTTTGGCGAATAAAGATTTATATACCCACTTCCCCGAGAAAGCAGTCGAACACAACCTTCCAAAAAGAGTTTGTTGCACAATCAATTACAATTCAGAGGCCAGTAACTAGAAGCACCCTTTAGCTTTAAGCACTTATCTTGAATTGGGTAACTAGACGCACTCTTAATTTGATTGACAGCTCTTCAAAGGTATAGACGACACATATTTAAGGTATAGCGCTTAAATCTCTAGCAAACCGCTCTTATGTTCATCCTTGTCAATTGCGTTACTACAAAAATAATCATAAGCTTTGACTATTCTAACTGTAACTACAAAACGTTACCGGCATTCAGTATGAGAACAAAACTAAAAGACATCAAATATTCTTCAGAGGAGACCTACATGATTACGTCTATTTCTTTTAGAACATAAAGGCATCTGTCGATCAGTCGTTCCAACTAGGGTCAGTAAGTAGAAGCACTCGTTTGCCTGAAGTTTATCTCCAGAGGCACTTAAATTGAAATTCGGTAACTAGAAGCACTCTTTATTTGATTCATACCTCTTAAACTTCTCTTGCTCTTTGACGCTTTTTACTGTTATTATACAAAATGTTGCCAGCATTCAGTAAGTGAACAAAACTAAAGGAGGTCCAAAGTGCCCTTACATATAATATTTTATAACGGATTACTTTTTCAAGACTTCAGCCATCAAATAATCTTGTTCAACTGCATGTAGTGTGAGTATATAAACATGGCTTGAATCTAGTGTCATATGTGCTGCCATGTGTGAATCAACACGCTGCACGGATGCTGGACAGCATGTATTTTGAGTTACAATGTGTTATACTTGATTGCTTTTGTCTTGCTTTGCTTTGAAAAGTCTGACATTTCCTTATAGTTAAAGTAAATTTCCTCTTGCAACACTGTTATATATCACTGAATGTATGCAAATAAAGTATTTAGGCTACAAGACGCACAGTCATAACCAGTTTAATTAAACGCATTAGCTGGGGAAAGTAAAATCCTTAACGAGCGAAATATTGGCGGAAAGGGGCGACTGACGATTTGAAAAAAATATGCTCTTGCTGTCGAAATACAATCTTTCAAGGTACTTCTTTGAAAAACTGTCTTTTCTTTTCAACTTATTATACTTTCCTTTGATATGTTAATATAAGACAACATTAGTAGCCGAACCACAGCTCTTATGGTCCAAAAACGAACCACAAAATTTAAAAAAGATATATAAAAAGGACCTACGATTGCGTTGCTAGATCAACATTTCGTAGAAATTTTGACCCATGTCGGTATGTAAAAAATGCCTTAAAACTGAGGAATAATGTCCCATGAAGAAAAAATATACAGATCATTAGAGCATTATACCTAATACCTTAACAAAGTTTGAAGTAATCGACCGAAGGGTTGTAATGTTAGATCGCGACATATGAAACAGACGAACGAAAAGACGTAAATTTTGTATATCGGAATGGCATTAGAAGGCCATTTCTACTAGCCCAATCTTGTATGTTTTTCTTTTATTTTTTCAAACTTTAAAACAGTTTAAACATTTTTTTAAATTTGCAAGAAAATGCATTTTAATGATCGGCTTGGGCGATTTTGCTTAGACTTTTTAAAATTTATTTGTATTTTCCCCGGAATATTTCTGATAAAACAAAATAAAATTATTTATTTTCATGACAAGTAGGATTACAATATTTAATTATTAATTCTTTGTTTTTGTCCACTAGTCGAATGTCATAAAGCCATAATGCTAGGCATTTCATCAATGTCTTCCTTTTCGTTGTTTTTAGTTTGTTTGTTTTTAATTGTAAATGTTGTCTTTTTCACCTTATGATTTTGACCTATTTTAACATTTTTTATCTTGTTAATATTTATTTTTGGAGGCCATATATTCAAAAATCACCAAAGCCACCCCGAAAATCAAATTGTTGTCCCCTAAAGATTAAAGATGGTCTTTTTCTCACAGATTCTATCACACACAAAAAAAATCCAAAAAGCTAAATTAGGAGATTTTTATTAAGATAGCTTTCATTCTTAAGAGGAGATAATTGTTTTTTTAGGTGAGGCCAAAAATGCATGTATAGTTACACTTAGACCGAATTATCTGTCGTTTACAAAGCTAATTTTATCTTCTATGTTCATCTTTTACTGATTTGACTTTTTATTTTTATTTTTTATATTGCTTTGTAAAAAATAAAGAATAAAAATAAAAAGTCAGATCAGTAAAAGATGAACAAAGATGATAAAATTAGCTTTGTAAACGACAGATAATTCGGTCTAAGTTACACTCTTAATGCGCTTTATCTTCTCGTAAGATTTCTCTTATATCTTAGATGGATATTTCTAGTTACTGGACCCAGATGTACGTTTTACAATGTTCGGTGTAAACAGAAGTAAAAAAGGTGAAAACAATCATCATAAATTAGTTAATGAATGCAATACATATATTTTACTTATCACAGACACATAAAACATTGTTAATAATTTTCCCGGTGATGATATCATAAGAAGCGAGATATAAACAATATTTAGAACATAGATTTATCTCTATGTAAAGAATAACTATTTTTAATGAGGAATTATATTCATATTTCTCATCGCAAACCAAATTCTGATACACCAAATTTTGCCATAGACAGTTATATTTGTATTTTATATTTTTCCTTTTTTATAGAAAATAACGTCAGAAAGAAAAAAAAATGCAATGACGAAGCACTGATTTTAATATGTTTGCTTCTGTAATAATGCAGACACAAAATTGTCTAAAACACATATTATGTAAAGGAACATGTAGTACGTATGTACATTGTATAATTATGTAAAGTCGGTACAATAATTATTTACTACAAATGTGTATCATTGCATAATACACAAAAACAACTAAAACACTATCCATGTTAACAAACCGAACAACAAAAGGAAAACTCCGAAAATGGACACTTGAAACATCAACCGACCAGACGAAGAAAGTTTATGATAATGTGTGATGATGTTCATTCCGTGGTATATAATTATTATTTTTATAATTTTTCATTAGTTTTGTAGTAAATGTTGCTGCATCCGTGTGTTCAATAATAAGATATGATATTTTATATTGTTTTATACAGTTGTATTGTTTTTATAAATGCATATAAAGATGATTCTTTTGAAAAGGAATACTTTGATGAAAAACCTGGTGAGTAATTAAATTTTTTTCGTATTTAATTGGCGTTTTCAATGCTTTTCCATTAAAACCATATTGGACAATTTCTTTGACTATAGCTTAAATTACTATAAAAATATGAATAAGTGTGAACAGAATTTTTATTAAGACAAATAACATCAAATAAATACATTCGTTTTTTTTCTCACTGATATGTATTTGTTTTTAATTTCAATTTGAATTTTTCACGATTTTCATCCTTTATTGGAAGTCTTCCCACTCTGGATTTTTTTATTTAATTTAATGGACCCTATATTATTCTTTTTTACAATTTTTTATATTAACATCGAAAACATGTCTCTGTTAATATGAAAACAAGCATCGGATTTTTTCATAATTTTAAATGGGCAAAGTTTTTGCATAATTTAAAAATTTGAGGCTCAAAATGAACTTATGTAAGATAATATATGACAACTATACGTTAAAAATATTACAAGATGTGTGATTTAATTGTGTTTTTATACCTTCTTATGCTATATATGACTTGACATATAGTAGCCTTGTCTCACGCCATCTGTAACGAATAAATTATTTATACATTTCTTCCACAGCGCTAATAAGACATCTATTACTATGTTCATTCAATAACGCTTTAATTAAAAAGTATGCAAAACCTTCTCTTATTTCGACACTTTTGAAAAATTATTGTAATGGCGCCAGATCTTCCATTACTTTATACCAAAAGTAACAATTTTTCTTGAAATAAACGAATACTTAGTATAACAGGAGCTTGGAAAATGTCAATAAAATGGACGCAGCTATAAAATAATGTTTTCAATAGATAATATCAAGACTTCAAGACTTTCAAGACTTTACTTACAACGCTCAGACACTACATACAGTGTAACAACGGCAGTAGAATACCGAAGGAACAAAGGGGTGATATTCACAAAAATCGAAGTCCAAAGACAGGGCAAAACGAGAACACAGAAAACAATGACGTTAGACACAAAAACAATGACGCCAGACAGACACAAAGCACAGAACCAGAAACCACATGAGGTACATGATTTAAATTTTTACATCAAATAACTAAATACCGAAGTTACAAATGACGAAATGAACAGGTATGACATTAAACATACATAATTTCAAATTACATCACATTTTCATAATAAATTCAACATATAAGCATAATAACAGTATATTACATTATAACAGTTGTGATATTTTTCTAATAAACACTGATATATTTATCAATAGTTGTGTATTACATAATGAAAATATATTTTTCCATTTTTTCAACGACAGGAAATTCAAACAATAATTCGGGACATATAAGTTGTACTATTCTGTTATCAGAACATTTGAATAGAGTATGAAATTCATCTCCAATATTCCGACCACAGAAAGTACAAAATTTTAGTTCCTTTTCTATATTAGACCATCTTCCAGTTTTATCAAATTAAAACATTCCAACTTTCGGAACTAGGTTGTTTCGTTTATTTCTTTCATTTTTCCCTACAATTTAATTTTAGTAAAATATGGAATGTGCAAAAAGAGAGCAATTTTGGGAGGATGGATGTATTCGACTAGTGCCGGTACGTGTAACCAGTTCTACCAATGTGATGAAGATGGCACCACTTATTTACAGAGCTGTGCTGCTGGTACATTCTACGACGGCAACGAATGTCAACATGCTGAAAAAGTCCATTGTCCTTACGGTTAGTGCCTATTTTACAACCAGTTTTATGGCTAGTGCCTATTTTTATTTTTTTTTGTTTAAAAACAGTTTTATAAAGGGTTGTCAGGAAATGCTTTGTAAATATAATATTTCTTGACGAACCTATTAAAAAGAAATGTTCAGTCAAACACCCACAATGGCCAAAATTGCAACCACAGGCCACAATTGACAAGAAAACTGCACCAGGAAAACACATATGAAAAACAAAACACAAACGTAAATAACGACAGGAACGTGGGATAGCCGGACATGGTTCATACACTAGCAAAAAGGGTAAAACCGGTTTATGGGTACTCAAACATCCCCTTTGTCTATCAATGTATCCGCTGGTAAACTGAAAATGAGTACAGACATTAAATAAGACCAAGGTTGCGAATCTCCAAATTATGCTTAAATTTTACCCTTAAGATATCACCAAGCTCAGTCAATCAGTGTAAAAACACTTTCTTTATGAGGTCTTTTAGATAATTTGCTTACCTTTTTTTGTAGATCCATGCAAACGAAAACCCAATGGATACCGATTGTCTGATGGTCAGAGTTGCTATGGCTATTTTGTTTGTATTCATGGCAGATCTAAGTATTTGACATGTCCAAATGGTTTTTATTACAATTCATATAAGAAATCTTGCCATCCAGATCCAACATGTCTGAGAGACAACCTTCGGCACCGTAAGTACAATTGTAGCAGAATACCTATAATTCTTTTTATTTACAACCAATGTGCTGTATATATAGTGTAATCATCACAACTGTCCACCGGTCAGTAATTTTAAAACTACTAGCCAGCTATTTTGTTTGATTTTGCCTTGTTAAAATACATCAAAATCCACTTAATCTTCTGTTTTGCACTTGTTAATTTTCAAATTAAGTTTGATTTTATGCAGATTTTGGGAATTTTCTTAAACTGAATAAGTCTTTTTGAGTAATTTAAAATCTTCATCCGGATGCATATTCTTCATTCAGATCCATGTTCTTCATTCAGATCCATGCTCTTCATTCAGATCCATGGTCTTCATCCGGATACATGCTCTTCATTCAGATCCATGGTCTCCATCCGGATACATGCTCTTCATTCAGATCCATGGTCTTCATTCAGATCCATGCTCTTCATTAAGATCTATGGTCTTCATCCGGATCCATGTTCTTCGTTCAGATCCATGGTCTTCATTACAAATTCATGCTGAGAATGACGCATACAAAATGATATATGTACAAGTCAACAAATTGTGAATTCTTCACATAAATATGCATCTAAACACTATTTTGTATTGTAGCTTGTTCATTCGGCACAACATATCCAAGTCCTGGAAAACCTAATCAGTTCTATCTATACGACGGACATTCAACACTAACAACAATGAAATGTCCAGATGGATTGTGGTACCGGCCTGAAATATGTACATGTGACTGGGTAATACCGGGAAAGATTCGCAGCCATAGTAAGTTAATATTCTTAATGATGTAAAGCATATGACAATGAGGCCTGCCCTTAACCAAATTTAGTAGTATATAAAACCTTTTAAAAGATACGAAGAGAAAAAAAAAACAAGTTTATCTTTAATTTTATCATATATTTTACGAAAGGATATGGAGTAAATGAACTTGAGACCATAACACATTTGCTAACTCCAATTGCAATAATTTTGAGAGCTGTATGGCCATTTCGGAAATTAATTCCTCATCAGCAGCACTAGAACCCAAACAAAGGAAATCCATAATGTTCATTGATGATCTTTGATGATCTTTGATGTTTGATCGTATGCCTTCTAGCTCTTTAAACAAAATCACCAGATACTTCAGGAACTAAAAAATTGTTATCATATTTAGATCGATTCCTAGGAATTGACAAAGTGGACGACTCGAACAAAAAATTATGACAAACGTGATCATTGCATAATTGCTATTTTCCCATATGAGCTTCCGTAATTGACTAATTATATGTAGTATATGTATCAGATTATATCTGCACTGAAGAGACATAAGTTGTTGAAATGCGCATATGCAGAATTTAAATTCACAATTACTTCGGTATTTAGATATTTGAAAACTATGTAGAAGAACGCTTGAAATTAGCGCTCTGCAAATTCTTAGGTCGGCCTTACGAGTTTAATTAACCAGTATAGCCTACGATTGACTTGTTTACCATAAACTAGATCTAGCGCTGAGTCGTCTTTTTTCTTATAACTGTTGGACTGGGCTTGTTTGCGTCAACTTAAGTTCGATTTTCATATTTAAGTTGTATCTGTACTGAAGATGGTGAGATACAAATTGACGAAAAAGTCACTGACATTTTATGTAACACTTGTAATTTTGAATTTGCAATTAAAAGCCTATCGACGTGATAGCTATTATGAAATGCAAAGGGAAGACGACTGGAAAGGTTCTCAATGACAAAAAACAAAACGTGGTTTCTGCAGATGCTTGGCTTTTATAAATTTTGAAAATTTATAATATGATAAATATATTTGACGACTTTTTGATATCATCTACAGGTTTTAGTTGTTGAATAACAGTTTCTCATTTTTGTCGTTCTTAAGATTAATTAGATTTTACATTTTTTCTTTTAGGTTGTTCGCCAATGTTTCACTTCTCATACAATGGAAATTTTCTTGAACGAAACAACAGAGTACAACAAGTTCCAAACAGCAACGTCGCAATCTACAGAAAATCTGCACTATTCAATAAGGGAGGAAAAATAATCATTTGGTCTATGAATAACATTGACTTAGATAACGATTTCTCTCTTTGCTTCGAATTCATGGTCAAAACATACAAAGGGGAAATCGCTTTAATATCGAACGACTTGAATGGATACGGCGCTACATACAAAATAACGTATACACCAGCCCTGAGACTCGTCAAAGCTTATATTGTGCAGAAGAACAAGCGTCTACGACAGTTACGCGTTTTCGGAGTGGTGAGTTTCTAATCCTTATCACAAATTGGTTAAGATCTAGATTTAGTTTTTTTCATATTTCATCGCATTTAAATATTAACTACAGTAGTATAAAATATTCAGATACTAGTATCTATTGTTCGCATTATTGTATCTATTGACTTGTTTCGTAATTATACTTGAGTGACCGGGTAGTTCTATTTTTTCATATTTTTTTACCACTCTTTTAATAA
>MJUU01037445.1:201-27237 GCA_002080025.1 Modiolus philippinarum
CTCGGAAAAAATCACCAACTTCCATACGCCATTCCTGTGAAGTTTGTTTCAATTCGCTTCAGTCGTTTCCATAAATCATTCCTGTAAAGTTTTGGTAAATTTGGTCACTACAGCAGTTTCATAAGAGATAGCTAAAAAATGAAAAGTTTACAGACGGACGGCCTTTTAGGGCAAGTGAATTAAAAATTTAACATGTTCGCTGGACCGTGCAATTGAGGTCGAGGTCACGCGATTTTGCGCCCGTAGGGTAGCACTCATTTAGTTAATATGATGTTCATACATCAGAGTTTTCCTGTATGTAGTAAAGTAAAAGTTTTTGCAGTCGTTGTTGACGTCATACATGACTTTGTACACATGTCTATATTCTTCGCGATTTTTGTCGTGGGCAAGACAAAAACTAGTACTGGCGGCCTTGAATTATTGGATCAGAACAAAATGAGCTATCTTTGTAAAGAACCTTCCACAAATCACATTGTTAATTGCTTCAGTGGTTTCGGCGGAGAAAACCCAAATGTGATTTTTCCCATAGGGTTTAATGCTACTTTATTAATAAGTTTCGCCTTGGTGGTCATGTTTTATAACAGTTGTGAACGAAGTGATAATTCTTTGAAAATGAACTTCCATACATATATCCTGTAAAGTTTTGTTAAATTTGCTTGAGTGGTTTCACAGGAACCTTGAAGATCAAAATATGAAAAGATAACAGACGAACGGACCCCAAGTGATGAAAAATGCTCAAATGGCTCTTTGGATCAGGTGAGCTAGCTAGAGGCTCACCTGTGACTGTATCGCTCATATTGTCTATAGTAGCCAAGTTAGGTTATGTGTAGGTAATAACTCGTGCGCACAAGATAACAACTCGTGCGCACAAGATAGTAACTCATGCGCACAAGATAGTAATTCGTGCGCACAAGATAGTAATTCGTGCGTACACGATAGCAACTCGTGCGCACAAGATAGTAACTCGTGCGCACAAGATAGCAACTCGTGCGCTCAAGATAGTAACTCGTGCGCACAAGATAAGTAACTCGTGCGCACAAGTTGGTAACTCGTGCGCGCAAGTAAGTAACTCGTGCGCGCAAGTTAGTAACTCGTGCGCGCAAGTTAGTAACTCGTGCGCGCAAGTTAGTAACTCGTGCGCACGAGTTTATTTTTTTATTTTCATGGCACGTCAATGCTTCCGTATTGTGTAGAAATGTGTAAGTCTTGAAAATAAAGTGAAGGAGTAATGACAAGTTCTTGAAATTTTGTCCTAAATTCCTGATATACATTTGCATATCTTTTTAGAAGATAATATGAAAAACGGACATACTTGGGCAAAATACTTTATATATTTTGATGTGCTAAAAGACAAACGAGTCAGAAATCAACTGTTGGAGCAACGTCGAGACATACTTCCGTATTCGGAGTATTTATCACACTAACAAAAAATATTTTACTCAGTTATGGGTTTTTTGGTGGCTTTGTCTTCGTTGCTTTTATAATTTATGCATAAGTGTGCGTGATCACATTGTCATGATTTGTAGCTATGCTTTTTTCATTATTGTGTAATCACTTTGTCTCCATGTTTCAGTCCAAAGTTTTTTCCTGGTGCCAGTGTGTTCACCATAGCGACATGTTCTATACCTAGATTATCTGTGTTTGTGTGATCCCTTTATGTCGCCACATTTCAAGGTGCTTGTATGTTATCTATTTTTTTATACATGGTATTTTTTAAAGTGTTTTAGACCTGTGATTTTTTTCTAGTGGCTATTTAATCATTTTTTTCTAGTGGCTATTTAATCATTTCACCGGCGAATATGTCGTAATATTACAAATAAAGTCTTTTGTTTGTGTTAACTCTGTGATCACTTCACCAGCTGATTTAGCCTCCAAGAAAGGGAGGTTTTAATGGGTCCAGAAAAAAATAAGTGACGATTTTTTGTTATTTTTGTCAAATTTGCCCAAATTCGGAATCAGATTCAAAATAATTTTCAACAAAAATGAAGAATTCAACCTGTAGAGCCCCCTGTGAATCTAGCAATGTTACTAGGTTGCCATTTTTCAGACTTTTTCAGTGTTTGTGTGATATCAAGGTCAGCATGTTATAGACCAAAAACGTTTTTCCACTGCTTGTGTGATCACTACGTCGCCATGCTTTTATTCAGCATATTACCATGCACTCGTTATCATATATTTTTAAAACGTGGGAACCTTGGCTGTAGAACTTAATTTTGTACGACCATCTACCTGTTTTACATTAAATCTCACAAACCAAAGAATAATTCAATTCAAGATTTATTGTAAATCACACTTTGAAATGTCACTGTAGTATAGATGTGGCTGCTATCAAGATTAAATTTACAGGTTTACTTATATTAAGTAATATTACGGCTATAAATTTCATAAAATTTTATCTTAATATAAAAAGACTTTGGCTTTTAGAAATGTTACACTGGTGCCGACAACATGACAATGAAAGGCTGCATCATTTTATGTACATTGCTTGCAATAGTTTGGAGCAAACCTGTAAAGGAGAACATAGGAAATGGATTCTTTAGAGGGTAAGCAAATTTTGTCAAATTCATTCAAAATAAAGAATATAATTAATATCATGTATAAATTTGGGTGACAAATTAAAAGACACACTTTAGAGGACATTGTATGATTTTTTTTTTCAATTTATAGAATATGATTTATATTATAAATAGGTTGTTTGACCATTAAAGAAAATCATACTTTTACATTTAAATTTAAATTCACAGTAACTTCGGTATTTAGTTATTAGATCATATTGGTTATTTGTTCTCTATCAGTTTTTAAACATCTTTGAGATTCTGGTCTTCCAAATGTTTAGATTTTATCTGCACTGATGAGACATAAGTTGTCGAAATGCGCATATGCAGAAAGTAAATTCACAGTAACTTCGGTATTTAGTTACTTTTACAGACTGTGTTATAATTTGTTAAAAAATATTTTAATGCAGATTTTAGAGACTTCATAGACTATTGAAATCGAACCTTTGGCAATGTTTTCTTTTCTTTTTTTTTCGGTAAAAATTTATAGATAATAAGATGGCATTTTTCATATCACACCCTTTATCAGCCTAAGGTTGTAATATCAGCCTGAGAGCCGCCAGGCTCGAAGGATGATTTGATGAAGGATATTATATGAAAAATGACATGTACATGTAATGATGATATCTTAATCATATACTTCAATCGTTTTTTGCGAAATTTTCAGCTGAAAAATTTCTTCATTCCTATAAAATGTAGTATAAGTATTTTGTTCACATGCGGTTTTGTTTTTTTACTTCATTTGATATGATGATATCGGGCAATGTTTGTCGCTTTTACGGAAATACACGAACTTGTGTGTTATAAAGTTTCCGAGTAGTGACGGAAATGCATGTGATAATTACTGGAAGCAGACGGTAACGATGTCATATCAACCCACTTCGCCAATTTTTGTTGAAATCATCTGGTTTTATCAAGGGGTTAAATTTTAAGCACGTTTTAACTAATATATGATAATCTGTGTTATCGCTAATTGAGGTATAATAATATTATGATCACTACGCTGCGCTAATACGAACACATTATCGTTAATATCTATTGCGCGTAAGTAAAAGCTTATTGATATCATGTCGTGTTACGTTTTGCGACAAATTACCCAAAGTTATTGGTATAATTTTACCCCAAAAAATTGCTAACTGTGCAAATCTTTATAATGAGTATTCAAGTTTACATGAGATTTTGAATAAAAAATCAGTTAACATACAATATAACATGCGTAAAACCAGACTTGCAGTACCGTAACTTTGGACTGTTAATATTGACATTAATCATTGCGACATGCATTCTAATATGACTTCTGTAAGTGGAATGAAATGATACTGTAGATACAATTTATGACAGTACCTTTGAAAATAAATAAAGGAATCATCCAGATATGTTTTTTTTAACTTTCAGGCATAAATTGATTTCTGTGACTGTAGAAACTCCAATCCAGGCAGAATATTTACGAGAACTTCAAAATGACCCAAACTTAAACGTGAGTAGTAATTTTAATCGTCAACATTATAGTAATATGCACAAACAATTTACATGACAGAATGAATCTTGGAACCACAATATTTATTTTTGAATTATTATACCTCCAAATTACAAATTTTCGAGGCATTGAAAGACCTGCTTCGAAGTTTATTAATGGTAAGATGTAACTTGATTTAAATATTAGTTTCTAAATAAATATGATTGTTTGCATGAGTTTTAAAGCCACTTTGTTTTTCTCTGTTTTGCCATGTCTTTGGACTTCGATTTTTGTGGTCATCACTTCCCTTGCTACTGCTATTGTTTCGGGGGTATTTCTGTTGTATCATGGCAGTTACAAGCGGAGAAACCAGAGTGCGAAAGTAATCAAAGTACAGAGTACTGTTATTCGGTTTTCCCTGTTTAGTCGAAAAAAAACAATGTAATACTCTTTTGTCAGCGAAATAAAAGGTATCTAAAAGAAAATACAAAATATTCAAAGAAAATACAGAGAGAGAGAGAGAGAGAGAGAGAGAGAGAGAGAGGGGGGACAAAAAGGAGGACAATTTTGATGACAAACAATGCATATACAATATATATTGAACTTGTCATCACGTCTGGGAGTCTGTAAAACTGTAAATTATTTTCCACCAAAATCCGTACAATATATTCAAATGAAGTTCTTGATAACCGTTTGGTCTGGTTAACTGGCGATTTCTCAACTCAACTATGCTTACAAAATGACACGTGAAACAACGTCAGTTCATACGCGTTAAACACAATTTTTAACCATTTTCAATATTTCAAAAATATTTTGGTTTCAAATCGAAAGTATTACGGATAACGAGGCCAGGAAGATTTGAAATACGAGTTGATTTTTGTTTTTTTGTTTTTTTTGTTTTGTTTTTGTTTTTTGTTTATTAGATCAACAAATACCCCCTTAATATATGCATAAGAAACATCAGTAGTCATACGATTTTCAAGCATTTTGAAATTACATAATTGTTATGTCGTCAAAATCTCTCCACTCTTCCAAACGGTATAGAGTGAAGTGGATAGAATTAGTTTCATGACAAGATGGTAAGAATATTTATTTTTACCGATATCAAGGTTAAATTATTTATTAAAAAAAAAGCTCAGGCCCTCCCTGGAAATCAAATGGCCGTTCCCAAACACACCTGGACACTGTTTCACAGGACACATTTTGGGATTACATAAGTTCTGTGTATTCCGATTAATGAAACGAACGTTATACAGGCGATGTTGTCGTGATACGTTACATAACCAAGTTTTGTGTTATATACGTGCATCTGTCCTGTTTACATCATTGATCCTTCCGCAGAAATATATTCCTGTGTTCTTTTCATTCCCGTTTTGCAGGATGCTCATATAAATACATTTTCCTCATAAATACATGTACAATGTCACATTAGGAAAGATATCGTCAAGTAAATGAACAATTTTGACGCCGAAAAATCATGTGAAGACATATTCGTACCCGGGATAATTTCAATTTCGACAGCTATATGAAGTTTTCCTGACGGAAAACCACATAAAAAGTTGAATATCACTAAATTATGCCATCACGAAGGAAAGAGGATAATTCAGTCATTAAGTGTTACCCTTATACGCGACATATTCCCTACATCAAGTTCATCAATTTATAGGGGGTTAGACCATTGTTGAACGTTTGGTCAAAGATTGATAACATTTTAGGTAAACTATGCATTTTTCCATGCATTTTTCATTTTTTACTCAATAATTTCAACTTAAAGCGTTTCAGCTGTACCGTTCCTGTGCAACTATCTGTTATTCTCATCAGGTATTTGCCACACAATGTACTTACTTTTAGAAAACAAGTTTTCTAAAATACATACGTCATCCTGTACCGTAGGGACTTTCCCGGCCTAGAAAAAAAAACACATTAAAATCTGAATTTCGGAAAGTTAAGCCCGCCATAGTACGAGATATTAGTTAAATATCAAATATGAATCTCGGTGAAAACTCACTAAGATTCCTATATGGTAGTTACCAAATGTTTGGAGACCGTTAGCAAGTCCCTGTGCCTGTACTTTGTTTAATGCATGTAGTTGTACTGTGTTTTATAAAGTACGATGTGAAAATGTCATCTGGTAAAAAAAATATTGCCCGGGCAGATCCCGGATTTTCTTTTTGGAGGCGTTATCCTGGGGCGAGCGGTTTGTCCCGCAGGGAGTATACGATCAGGGGATGCAATGACTTCGTTCAAACATAGGTTTCTTGTAGATCAGTTACATAATTTTTTTGTCTATTTTAGCTCACCTGAATCAAAGGATCATTGTGAGCTATTGCCATCGCTTGGCGTCAGTCGTATGTCTTCCTGCGCCCGTCCTTCCGTTCGTTAAACCTCTTCACATTTTCATTTTCTTCTCTGAAACAGCTGCAGCAAATTCATCAAACTTTACAGGAATGATGAATGTAAGGTCTTTTACAAAGATTGCTCATTTCGTTCCGATTCGACAAAAAAACATGGCCACCAGCGCGGAACTTATGTTTAACATTGGACCCTATGGGAGAAATCACATTTTCATCTTCTGCTCTGGAACCACAGAATTAAATTCAGCCAAACTTTACAAAAATGATGTACTAAAGTTTCTCAACAAAGATTGTTCATTTCGTTCTGATAGAAAAAATGGCCACCAGCACGGAACTTAGTTTAACATTGGACCATATGGGGAAATCACATTTTCATCTTCTCCTCTGAAACCATTTAAGCATAACAGGAATGACATATTAAAGGTCCTTAACAAAGATTTTTAATTTTGTCCCGATCCGAAAAAAGACATGGCCGCCAGCACGGAACATATTTTAATATAAGACTCTATGGGAAAAACGCATTTTCATCTTGTATTCTGAAAGCGCTGAAGCAAATTCAACCAAACTTTACAGGAATTGTGTACTAAAGATTGTTAAAAAGATTGTTCGTTTTGTTCCGATCTGATAAAAACATTGCGGCTGGCCACCAACATAGTTTAAAATTGGATTCTATGGGAAAAACACATTTTCATCTTCTCCTCTGACACTGCTGAAGCAAATACAACTTATGAATGGTAGGTACTTCACAAAAATTGCTCATTTAATTACGATATGACAACAAACATGACTTCCAGTGCAGAACATAGTTTAACAGTGGAACCTGGTATCAGAAAACCTTCCTTTTCATCCTTTTCATCATCTTCTCTGAAACTATTCCAGCAAATTTCACTAAATGTATAGAACTGAAGGTCCTTTGCAAAAGTTACTCGTTCCAATAGGATCAGACAAAAAACACGGTTGCTAATAGAGAACATATCTAAACATTAGACCCCATTGATAAAAACATCATTTTTAGTCATGCAATGCATAGAAAAATGGAATAAAAAAGATAACAGGAAACACCTACAATGGCCGAAAAACATAGCCACATGCCACAAAGTAAATAGGAACTGCACAAGAAAAAAAACCACAATAAAAATACAAAAGATAGAAGCATTTTATCAGATGAGCGATACAACCCCAGTCTCTTAGCCTCTTGTTTATGGTTTGGGCTCGCATAACTCTACTTATATAAAGTCTTCCACTAAATTTCAATTAATATCCCAATGTTTGAGACATTTGTTTTGATTGGTTGACAGGTATATGTGTCTAAAGTGTTTACCGTGTAGCGAAAGTCCATTTTATATAAAATAAAATATAGTTTTAACAGATGATAAACGTGTTGCAAAGAACAAAATACTTTATGTTGTTTATTTTTATTTGTTTTGTTATTTTGTTATTAAAATGCTATATTACAAATTATACAGTTCCTTGGATATAATAATTACATTAATTTCTGTTTATAAAAAGAAATATCTTAAAAGTAGTCTGGAATTCATTCACTTATTTCTTTAAAAATAGTTATAATTAATAAGGGTGATAAAACTGTCATTTTCAATTCTCGCGTACGAAATTTTTAATTAAGGTATCTCTATAGACCTTGTTGAAGGAAGTTCTGGAATGTTTACTCTTTTACAGGGTATTATTTTTTTATATGTATCTATATTATAAGCGTTACACATTGTAGCAACTTTGACACTTTTTTTAAAAGGTTTGTGAGACTTTTAAACAAAGTAATCTAAAGACAAAATATTGAAATCGTTAGGATTAATGGGCATTTTTAATATCCAAATTAGCGTACGAAATTTTAAAAAATGCAGAAAATAAAAACAAAATCTTTTACATTCCTAAATGTAAAACAAACATTTCAACCAATCAAAGGGATTATTTCAAACAAACTTCAGCTATTTACTCTAATTTTGTGAAAAATTTTACTTAAGTAGTGTAAATGAGGGCGCACAAAAAGAAAAACTCAATTTTTGTTACTAAATCTTAGTTTTTGTGTATTTAAATTCAAAAAAATTAAAAACGCTTATCAATTATTATTGATTAGAAACTATCATTTAGGTCTGTTGATAAATTTTCGGTATTCTATCTCGCGGGAACAACAAAAAAATACTTTTTAAGAGGCGTTAATTCGAATTAAGTAACGTAAATTGAATTTTAGTGGAGAAAAACTAAGTTTTGGTAACTTTAAATTCAGTTTTTCTAATTTTTGTGGTTTGTGCTTGCCATATGTTTGAATGCTGTAGGGCTATTTTCGAAAATTTCCTCCACATTACTAAAAATGCATGGTACAAATTCTCATGACACTTTCACTCCTTTTTTCTTTTTGTTATCATAAATTGATTTGACATACAGGGTTTGCCAAGCAAGGCGTATATCCACTGCGCATTGCAGTTCGCTTTGCTACAATGTAAGGACATGAATCGGTTTCATGAAGAAGAAAATTGACTGGACAGACCAAATTATTCAAAATGAACGCAACATTAATATCAGGAATCAAGATTTCGAGTTCAAACTTGTAAAACTTTCTTGTGGATGAAAGATTAAAAAAATTAAAATTAAATCCACATTTCTTTCCAAAAAAATTCTAATAAGAAAAAAAATAAAATTGCATGTTTATTTCGACTAATAATTTTAACAAATTTAAAGTTTTGCATAATGTAAGTTTAAAATTTATTACGAAAATGACAAAAAGGAAGTAACGGGTATACCGTGTGATATAAATTTGAAACAGTTGATATCAACCGGAAACATTGATAACAAAAGTAATATCACACAGCCTTGATAATACTTAAGAAGGATGGACTAAATATGATGAATCTTTAGCATTATAAAGAGGTAAAAAAATTTCCGTTATTTTCTTTTAACATATGATAAAGTACCAAAGCAATTTGTTGTGTCATAAAAGAAAGTTTTTGCCTCTCTTATATTGTTATCAAATATGTTTTGTTATTTAGCTGTAGAAATTTACGGGAGGTTCGTTCCTAAATTTTTCAAAACAAACTAACTTGATTTGATCATTTTCAAAACAAACTAACTTGATTTGATTATTTTCAAAATAAACTAACTTGATCTGATAGTAAAAGGTTTGAGGAGAGGTAAAAACTATATAAGATTAAATTCATAATTATACACATGAAAAATCAATTATATATCTTTGCAGCTTGATTTCTGGACACAACATATGAAAGGGGACATACACATTCATGTTACTCCACAAAATGAAAAACGCCTTTTCAAGTCGTTAGACAGAGCAGGTCTGCAGTATACAATAATACAACAAGATATTCAAAGGTAAGGTTGCTTTTATACAAGATGATATTCAAAGCATTACATAAATAAGTGATTGTTATGTTACGTCAGCAGCATCAATTGTTAGACATAGCTGATACTTCTTCGCAAATGATCTGTACTGAAGTCCAATACATCATGTACTTCAATCAAACTATTCATTTAATATATTGGGAGGTATCATCGATTATCAAAAAGCAGTATTTTTGTAGCCTTGGTAGTAGAGTTGTCTAGGAAACAGGAGGAAGCGTAGAGGTTTATTCGAAAAAATGTCTCAACCGCGATGGTTCAAGTCCCGCTGAGGGAACTGCCAACTTTTGCCGATATAAATCTGAAGATCTACCGATCTTTGTTAATCTCCACCGGATCTGTAAAATTTTATACCAATGCAGGATAAAAGATAAATAAAAGAGTCTTATGTGGGATTCAAACGGAGATGTGAATAGCGAAATCACCTTTCCAAGGAGGGACGTGGCTTTTCCTCTAATTCATAAGTATTTTCATAACAACAAACAATTACCACAGTACGGAAATTATACTTGTTCCATTCCTCTTCAAAAGTGCAAGCAAATTTTGGAGACAGTTATTTTATTAGAAATGATAGTTTCCAAAAGTATTATAACATAATTAAACATAAATTATCATTAATATGTTTATTACAAATTTGAAACAATTCATTCAATTAATTACAAAGCCAAGATAACAGTAAACACTTACAATGTCTGAAAATTACAACCACAAGCCACAACCTACAAGGGACCGTCGCCAGAAAAAAACACATTACAGACTCGAGACAAACATTTCTAACGATAGGAACTCAGGATAGCCGGACATAGTACTGGCACCTCCAAAAGCTAGCAGTAGGATTAAACCCAGACCTCCCTTTTATCTATTCCGTTTCCCTATTGTATAGTGAATTTACGAATACAACTCAATACTAAACTGTCTGCTAGCTAAACAAACCTAGTCTTCTAGTAAAATACGTTGGCATAATGACCTTTATTTTTTCTAATTGTGAAAAAAGGATTCTTTGTTTTTTATTTATTCTAGAAACACATTAGATATATAAACTTTCTTCCTCTTTTGTTCAGGTATGTAATAATTTTCGAAAATATTTGATATATAAGTTGTACGAAACATATTAAAAACAAAGTCATCAAACATCTTATATCCAAAATGTCATAAATATTACAGGTTACACTGCTCTCCCAATCTGTATAACTTTACAAAAAAGAAACATCTGAATAAATAATGGTAACAACACAGATAGGCCACGGTGTAAAAAAAGTAAAAAAACTGAACCGTGTTTTTTGATGCGTTGACCGGATGGGCCTCAATAATTGGTTTCCCGGATGGAAGATCCTAAAGTTTACTTTTGATTCATTTGAAGCTTTGATATGCTGTTTGGTACAGAGAGGGAAAGACACGGAAAAAGTTGGTTAAAGTCAACTTGAAAATAACTGAAAAAAGAGAAATGTTTTGAAAAATTTGGGTTTGCGGTAGTTTATACAATACAGCCTAAATTGGTAACAAATATATTGCTTGTATAAGACTAAGATCCTTTTTGTTTTTCACAAATTCGGCCAAGATCACTGTAACCAAAAATAGATTGAAATTTTCAGGACATGTAGTGCGTTGATTGTAACTCGAGCAATTTACATTCAATTCCAGATTATGGAGAAGTGATTCACAAATCCTGGCCACAGTGAACCATAATGCATGAAGATATAAAAATATATATGCCGTGCAATGGCCACAAATTAACTAAGGAACAAAATGAAAATGGTATAGTTGGCCACAATTAAAACTAAAAAACACAAAAATATACAAAAAGTTTTTAAAAAATATCTAAAAATGACAAAAATTGGAAAGAAGAGACGAATAACTTGAAGATGGTTTGGGAAACTTTGCCTTCTGGGTGATGTTTCAATTTTTTTTTTCAAAATTAAACAGAAAGTGGACATTTTGTCTGGTACTACAAGTATCAAATGATTGGATACATTGATTGAAATAAAAATATTTGCGAGACAGTAAATATAAAGCTGATTATTTATCATTGGGTAACGAAATAAAATTAATATACATTTTCGGAACGTTTGGTGCCTGGGCAATCACTCTTAAAAGTCCATTTCCATTTATAGAAAACACGGTCACATCAAAAATGAAGTTTCAACTTAGCTGTTGCACACATGTACCATTGATCATGCTAAAGTAGATAATATGCATTACAATTTCAGTTTTNGTACATCGTCTATATATCTGAAGCTGAAATTAAAAGTCTGGGCTAGCTGTTTTTGTTTCTGTTGTATCAGCCCTTGTAAAAACTTAGCTTCATACGAAAAAAGGAAAAGGTCAGCTAAAAGTGGTTACAATTTCAGTTTTAATGTGTTTACAATTTTGAATAAACAGTTTCAACATAATATTTAACTTACAGTTTGTATATTTTTACAGTTTTCATTTTGAAATATTTTCAGTTTGATTGATGCCGAAGCAAGGAGTAAGAATTTTAGATCTAGTGACATAACATCAGCTTATTTTAATCTGACACAGGTAAACTAAAAAGTTTAGTTTCAGTATTAGGATTTTTTTCTAGTCACGTTTTTTTTTTATTCCTATCAGACATTTGCAATTCTATAGTTTTATTTAAACGAAAGTGTACCATAATAATAATTGATTAATAATTACGTTTAAATTGAGTATGATACACCCATGGAGAACCTGTATGCCTCTTTTGCTTTTGTTTTGCACTAAACCCTGCGTACAATTGGTCGGTACCCTGATTGTACATTGTACAGGTTCATCTGGGTGTGTTATACTCAAAGCATCTCCGTCATCAAAAACTATATATCAGTTTTACTGATATTTTTCCATTATTTTGCCAAATAAACTAGTTCAAAATTTAGTAGTATTCTTCCAAATCGAGATGGTTTATAAACAATGAGGAAAAAAATCAATAAAAACAATCTAGTTTAAGGTCTCTGCAGGGTATAATTTTCTTATTATGGAATTTTGTGAAGTTTTTTGTGTAGAAACGTAGTTGTATTTTATTTCAAAATATTAAATATAATTTGGAGATCACCGTTTATTTAAGCGCAAAAACTGAAATTGAAAATTTCAGGATTTTACATAGAATTGTTAGGGTAAATGGTTATATGAGAGGATGGCTTGAAAAAATATTATAGATTGTGTTAATACTTTGCATGTGTTTTGTAATCATTATATAGTTTACATACAAAAAATAAAAATAAGGGGTCACCGTTGAAATTTCTCTAGTGATATCTATGTTAAATTCTTTTATCAAATTATCTCCCTTGTATAATTTCTGAGCTTCAGATTTAAAGTTTATACGATTTATTACACCTTTTTATAATGGAAATGTTGTAAAAGTGATTAAGAATAATTATTAGAATTTGAAGATGATTGACATAGATAACTATATTAAGGCAATAAGAATAGTTGGGGTAAAACAAATTACTTTGTACAACATATATATGTGCAAACTCGAAAATTATACCAAAATACTGTTTCAATAAATTTGGATCCAAACTCATCATATTTAATAACTACATACCAAAGTTACTGTGAATTTTGATTCTGCATATGCCCATTTCGACAACATATGTCTCTTCAGTGCAGATAAAATCTAAACTTTTGGAAGGCCATAAAGTCAATGATGTTTAAAAACTGATAGAGAACAACTTACCAAATGTGATCTAAATAGAAAGCCAAAATCAGCTAAGGAATATGAATGGGAGGTTTTACATGCCATAAAACCAGTTTAACCGGTTTTATCCACGCTTTCTTTTGAAATGCCTGTACCAAGTCAGGACCATTGCCGTCAAATTTTTTCCGGTGGTTTCTACCTCATTTGTCCATTTTTTTCATGGACCTCGGCTCTTGACAACTCTGTTCGCTAAGGACAAGGTGCGATAAGGGGTTGATTTGGCTCAAGATTCCAGTGATTTTCAAAGCTGCACATCAAGATTTTATTTCATGTTCGTTTCAAAGTTGAGATCCCATTAACAGAAAAAATATAAAAGTTAGCACCAATGACGTCACAATAGGTACAGTTCTGATGTCATGAAAAGGCTACTTTTGAGGATTTTCATAGAAATATACCAAATTTGGCAGATTTTGGTACAGTTTTCCTCACCCGAAATGCCGAGCACATTCAAGAACCAATTAGATAATTTACCAACTTATTGGTACAAATGAATTGAACCTCTCATAAAAATATTTTAGTGGTTCTTGCATGTGCTCTATATTTTCTATACAGAAAAAGTAGTTCAAATTGGTCAAATTTATCATTTTTCGACAAAATCTTTAATTCGTCCCATCTTCTACGCTCAAAAACTCAGTAATCATACATCAATATTTGAGAACTGTTACTGTTTACTGAAAAGCCATACCCACAGAATATTTCAATGAGAAAATTCTATGGATTCAACCAAATTTATTTTTCAGGCCAAATAAGGCCCTTATCGCCCCTACTCCTTTGTTATTACCTCCATTTTTAATCATTTAAATTTGATTAAAGGGATTACAAAATATTCTAACAACATTTATTTACAAATTGTGAAAACATTGATAAATGTTAATAATAATTCAGAATCAAAGCCAGCCTAATTTAAAGATATAAGACAACAGATACTTTAGGGGAAATAAATTCATTAATTTTTGTGGAAAATTTTTGAGATACAAATATTGGATTGAATCTAATATAATCTTCATTAATTATCTCATTGACGATCAAAGTCAAATTTAACAAATATATATAATGAGTAAACTTTACCCATTATCTAATTGGTTCTCTGAATATACAAAATTAATGAGAGCAATTCCAGCTAAATGGCTTTCTGTTTTAAAGCATAAAGAATCAATTAAAACTAAAGTACGAACAAATTTTAATATTTATGTGGAAAATAGTAAAAAAGAGTTTGAAATGACTAAATACCGAAGTTACTATGAATTTTAATTCTGCATATGCGCATTTCGACAATTTCGCATTTGAAATAATGAAGCTGTCGTGAAACGAAATTTGTAGTCTATTGAATAGACGATATTCCACTTTCAAATTTTTGGGTAATTGTCGACATCTTACCCCGAATCTACTGGAAACTGGTACCTGACGATAGTTGAGCGTAATCTAGGAATTATCCTTTTTATTATCTTGACCTAAAATAAATTGGTTGGAAATGACCCGCCTGGGATAAAATGTTGATTTATGACATGTTCGGCTTTTTTCAAATCATAAATACCTTTCATATGTTGATTGAAGAATTTATTCCCTTTGCCCTCATACAGCGGGGCGCCATTTTTACCCCGTTTGACCTCTTTGACCCGACATTCTAATACCCGGAACGTTCCGGAATTGGACTTTTGGAAGAACGTTTATTCAAAAACATCCGACAAACCCCTAAGGGTTTATCTCTCGCGAAAATTTCCCCTTTTACAGTATGTGAAATTCTCTCACAAACAAGCTAAGTACACCATAACTGAAATATATAGAGAGCATACATCTCTCGCACGTGGAATATTTTTACGGACTCCACACTGCAGGATAGACAAACACCAGTGGTAAATTGTGAATGAAAGGATATAGAGTAAATGCACATGAGACAAAGTCTCTACAAATACATGGTAAAAACAAGCAAAGGATTAATTTGATTTTCGATCCATTGAGCATTGATTATTTAAATTTATAAGACTTGGAATCGTAAACTTTGGAAACATGTCAGTTGTTACATTTTTTTTCAAAACTGTTTCAGAAACTGACTTGGCATTTTGTATATTCTGTATACTGTGAATTCATATAATTTCGTGGATATCAATTTTCGTGGGTAGAGGAAAAAAGACATTTCGTAGTATACGTAAATTCATGGATTGCCACTTGTTCCAATTTTTTTTTTAATTTGAATAAATAAGATAAAAATTCTTAAATTCATGTTCAGTACCTTTAGTATTGATGTCAAAACACCAAAATTTAGAAATGTACCTGTAATTAAAGTGTCAACTGTAATTAACGATTCAAAGTAATGTGTAGATATTATGTAATTAGGTAATCATCTGACATAACCTTACTCTATTCGTTATTTATAAACAGACACCTAAATTGATTGTAACATAAACATGTCCTTTTCAACAGAACATAATTAAAACTTTTATTCATAATATATCATCAAAACAAATTGAAATGGTTCTTGTCCAAACTTCTTAACTGGAAAGCAACACTATAGCGTAATTCAAAAACAAAATAGGAAGCCAGTTACCGCTAATTTGTTTACTGGAAAACACTTGCAAATAAAGCATTTTTACTTTTTTTGCTGCTATAAAAGGTTCAATAGAATGCAAATCTACCTTTGTCGGGGATATATCAGTTTGTTTAGGGCTCAGGTACAAGTGCAAGGCTTATGGTCTTCGATGGTTGACCTTCATTATATTCATTCGTATTTGAATCCTGCACAAGAAAATAATACTTCGTTGAGTATTTGAATTCGTGGTTTGGGGGCACCCACGAAAACCACGACAATTGGTACCCAACGAATAAAAATGAATTCACAGTAGGTTTTGTATATTCTGTATAGGTTTAACTAAATACGGCATAATTTATAATTTAAAATGTTTTTTTATGAATTATTTTATAGGATTTCAAGAAGATGAATGTATTACATGTTTCATTCCCACAAAATTTAAGAATTAAATCTTTCTTATCATTGCA
This sequence comes from Modiolus philippinarum, assembly GCA_002080025.1. Taxonomy (NCBI): domain Eukaryota; kingdom Metazoa; phylum Mollusca; class Bivalvia; order Mytilida; family Modiolidae; genus Modiolus; species Modiolus philippinarum. The sequence continues at coordinate 16,621 of MJUU01037445.1, forward strand.
TTAATTTTGTGTTAATTAGGGAAATGAAATTATACAAAAATTATACAAAATAATACGCTAAAATCAAATTATGGACTCTATATTGCATTGTGGTCATGTACTTAGTAATCTACCTGTATTCGGTTTTATTCGTGTGTTTACTAATCTATAGGGAAACGGAACAGATAAAGGGGAGGTTTGGGTACCCATAAACAGGTTTTACCCTACCGTTGGCTTTTGCTGGTGCGGTACCAAGTCCGGCTGTCCCGAGTTCCTATTATTGTTTATGTTTGTCTTTTGTCTAATTTGTGTTTTTTATGTGTAATTCCCTAGCATATTGTGGCATGTAATTATAATTTTCAGCCATTGTAAGTGTTTTCTGTTGTCCCCTTTTTTTCATAAATCACATTACAACACATCTAGTATTTCAGGTATAAAATTGGGACAACTTATTAAATAGTCTTTTAAATTTTCTGGTCTGCAGTTCATTTGTTCTAACAGAAAGCAAGGATTCTTCTCTAATATCATATAAAATAATTATTGTTCCTGAGCATATGATGATATGATAAATACACTCAATCTTTTACTGGACAACATTTTTGTTCGTTTTGGCAACACTATTTATCAACAGATCATAGGTATTCCCATGGGTACAAATTGTGCACCTCTCATTGGATATCTTTTTCTGTTCTGTTACGAACGAGACTTCATGAAAAAAACTTCAAAGTGGAACCATATCAAACATTGATAATCTTATTTCTATTTTCAATTATAACAGAAGGAATAGTGACGATATCCTTACTGTTGACAATCCCAAGTTTTTAGATTATGTAGACATTATTTACGAACAAGAACTGAAATTAAATTAAGCTAAAAATGATTCCAAATACTGCGCTTTTCTGGATTTGATTTAACCATCATTATTGACGCTGGTAAAATAAAAATTAAAATTTATGATAAAAGGGATTATTTTGATTTCACTATAACTAATTTCTCTTTTCTTGACGGCGACATCCCACAAGCTCCATCATACGTGGTGTACATTTCTCAACTAGTACGATTCGCACTTGTTTGTTCTACTCTTGACGATTTTAATGAACGTAACCTTACTATCGCAGCCAAACTTTTACAAAAGGGTTACAGATTTCATAAGTTGTTGAATGCCTTTGGAAGTTTTATAACAAATGTGAATATTTAATATCTAAATATGGCGTTACTCGAAAACAGCTTATTACTAAGGACATTTCTAATCCTCGTTTTTACGGTAATGTTGTTAAAAATGCCAGAAACTGATTAAAGATCCAGAAAAGCTGGGACGTAACTTATATTCTTTACGTAATAGGTGATATTGAAAAGATACTCTGCTTGCATCCGTTAAATTAGCTTTGAGATCTAGTGACCTGAAAATCTTTAAATACATATTGACCTCTCACTGATACTGTCGATGTCTACTGAAATATATATGATGATTCTTGACCAAATCCTGCGGGAAGTTTTGCGTTTGATTTTTCTTCCGTAGTGATTCAGTGTTTTACCAGCAGACTAGGCTCCTTTAGCTAGCCGGCAGTTTAGCGGCGAGCACCCCTTGACCCATCTTTCAAAATTACGTATTGTCACATTCTCTCCTTTCAAAATTGTGGTTATGGAGTTAGTAGTCTATCCCTATTGGGTTTAATTCGTATGTTTACTTAACTATAGAGAAGTGGGACAGATAAAGTCGAGGTTTTGGCGCCCATAAACCGGTTTAACCCTACCGCTGGCTTTTGCTAGTGCCGGTACCAAGTCCCGCTGTCCCAAGTTCCTATCGTTGTTTACGTTTGTCTTTTGTCTGGTTTGTGTTTTTCCTGTGTACTTCCCTAGCAGACTGTGGCATGTAATTAAAATTTTCAGCCATTGTAGGTGTTTCCTGTTGTCCCTTTTATTTCATTAAAGAATATGACAATCTAATTTTTGTCTTCTGCCTTTACACAATTAATGAAGGGAGAATTGCAGGAAACACTTACAATGGCCGAACATTACAATCACATGTCACAATCAACCAGGGAACTGCACAAGAAAAACAATAAAGTGACAAAAGACAAACATAGATAACGAAAGGAACTCGGGATAGCCGGACTCGGTACCGGCACTGGCAACAGCCAGCGGTAGGGGTAAACCGGATTATGGGTAGTTTACCCAATATCTTAAAGCTGAAACTATATTATCTTTTGTAATGAAAAACTGATACTGTAAGTGTTATTGAATCAATGAATCTATAATCACAATAACATTGTAAAAGGGGGGGTTATAAAATTATCCAACAGAATGTCCAAAGTGTAAAAAGACAAATTTCAACTTTGCGCAAATTTTCCAAACGCATTGAAACTCATTACTTTCTAATGAAACGTGTTAGAAATAAGGAAATTTAAAACGTTTATTTTGCGTCCTGAAACATTTTATGATCAATGAATTTATACCATGATAAAGGATTGTGCATCGAAGATTTTAAACATTGCCTAATAGTAAAACTACTATTTTTTTACCTAAGTTTTTTCCGACCTTCCTCAGCAATATATTTCATTTAGTTAACTTTTAAATTTTACTTAAGGTGTTTCCTTGGTATTATTCCGCCATTTTTGTCTTATACTTGTGTATTTAGGATTCATACTTTAGAAATTTAACAAAATAATGATTTAAAATGTAAAGATGGTTCAAAGTATTAGAATTTTGAAATTAATATTCCTTTTACAACATTTTCATCACAAAAACGTGATCTGAAACACATGTACTTTAATTCTGTTGTTTCATTTACAAAACGATGAATTTGCGCAAGGGAAATAATTTGATAATAATTTGATAAAAATTTAACACTTCACAGTTTATCTCTCTTATTTCAACCGTAACCAAATTGTTTTTATTTTTATATGTAAACAATATATTAAGTGTAAAACACATGCAAAGTATAAACAAAATCTGTAATAGACTTTTGAAATTATCCTTTCATATAGTCGTTTCCCCCTATCTTTTCGATGTAAAATCTTTTTTGAGCTTAAATGCACGGTGACCCCTATTTGGAACAATAATACAATTATCTTTCTACACAAAAAATTTCAGAAAATTATATTATCTGAAATTAATACCCTGCAGACACCTTTAAAATTTCTTTAATTAAAAACTAAGGATGACTTAAGCAAAGAGAGGATAAGCACTAACATTGTTTACTTATTTTTATCAGTTTGGGTAGTTTTTCTAGAAAGTGTTATACTTAATGCAGTTGCCTTATATCTCAGCAAGTTTCAATATTGCGGGCATTGATATAACTTCAAATGGAGAAAATATGTCTTTTCTTATATGTTTTGTGTTAAATTTAGTTTCAGCATTGCGGGCATCAATAAAATATCGAATAGAGGATATGTTCTTTTTCCTGTATTTTTAAGTTTATATTACATTAAATTTTATTTTTCGATAATGTATGACATAGAGAAAATGCGTCTTTTGCTAAATTATAGCAAGTTTAAATTATATTGTCATCAATATAGTATCGATGACTAAATACCGAAGTTACTGTGAATTTGAATTCTGCATATCCGCATTTCGACAACTAATGTCTCTTCAGTGCAGATAAAATCTAAATGTTTTGAAGACCATAAACTCAAAGATGTTCAAAACTGATAGTGAACAAATACCCAATATGATCTAAATGAAAAGCTAAAATGAGCTAAGGACAGAGCTTTGCATGAGGGAGATACTCCTTAGTTTTCAACAAAAATTTACAAAAATTTAGATATTGTAAGATTCCAAATGGAATCGGCTTTCGGGTCACCACCGAAGTACTGACTACTGGGCTGCTGAATACCCTCGGGGACTAACAGTCCACAGCAGTGGCATCGACCCAGCGGTAACAAATGACTAAATACCGAAGTTACTGTGAATTTAGGAGAAAATAGGAGATAGGAGAATGATAGGAGAAAATGTGCATTTTCTGCAATGTCTTAGGTTGAATTACAGCAAGTTTCAGTAATGCCGGCATTTGTCCAATATCGAATGGAGAAAATGTGCCTCTTATTACAGCAAGTTTCAGTATTGCGAGCATTGACATAATATCAAATTGACAAAACAGTTAAATTATTAAGCTGGCATCAGTAATCTATCGCATAGAGAATATTTGCTCAATTAGAGCAAGTTTATGTAATGTTGTCATCAGTATAGTATCGAAAGGAGAAAATGTGCCTTTCTTTTAATGTTTAAGGTTAAATTACAGCAGGTTTTAGTATTGCAGGTATCAATATAACATCGAAAGGAGAAAATGTGCCTTTTCTGATATGTTTTAGGTAAAATTACATCAACTTTTTAAATTTAGGGTATCAAAATAATATCAAATATATCGGCAAACAAATGCCGCAGAAAGAACGAGGAAAAGGGGGGATTCTTAAATCATAAATAAAAAAAATCATAAAATCAAAATCACGTCAATTCATATCCAATACGAATTTAGTCAAACGTAGAAATAGTGCATTTTCTCATATCTATTTGGTTAGAATACAGCAATTTTCAGTATTGTGGGCATCATTTTAAATGGAAAGTAAAAATTGTCCCCTTTCCTATATATGTGTGGTCGATTTGCAACATATTCTTTTATTAGAGGACTTTTATTCCTTTGTTTCTTTATTTGTTTTGTTTAATTTATTTACCATTTTTGTTGACAGAAATTTTCAGTGCTACAAATTTTGAATTCAGAAAAGTGACCTCTTGTTGACATGGTTACGGAAAAATTGAAGACAATTTCTGATTTTCTAATACTAATGTCAATGTTCTTTTTTTCAAAAGACAAATGCTAATAATGGACAGATGAAATCATATTTGAAATAAAATATAGAAAGAACCACCCAAAAATTGTGAAGCACTTTTCGTATAGTCCTTCATCTGCAGAGCTTTCACAAGTTTACTCTTCTATCTTGTAAAATCAATAAGTTTGACATCGGAGTACACGGTGAATTTCCAAGACTCTCGACGTTTATTTTTTCTAGTCATTTGGAACTCGTTTCATTAAAATATATAAGATTATTCAACCAGCACGATGCACGATACAATGTACATCTACCCGATCGAGTACTCTCTGTATCAATCAAGTTCCAATAATGTCTACTGAATGTTTTAATCAGGTGCATTCATAGTGTGAATTGCATGCGAGTGGTAGGGAATGTTGAACGTTTCATCGCCGGATCAACAAGATTTATAAAGTTTAACACCAGGTTTAATTGTGCTTTAATGGTTTCAAATCTAGCTAAGTTGTAATTAAAATCATTTTTGATACAGGACTATAAACAAAATAAAGAAGATGACATTCAAATAGAATAATGACAGCTGTATTTCACGAATTTGTAACAAAAACAGAAACTTTCTTGAAAAAATGAACTCGGCACAAGAAAACCTTTAATGGTATCTATGCCACTGCTCGAAGCCCCTGCTGTTGGACTGTTAGTCCAGTCCCCATGGCATTCATCGGCCCTGTAGTCAGCGCCTCGGTGCTGACCCGAAAGCCGATTTTGTTTGGAAGCTTAAAATATCTAAACTTTTGTAAATGATGTTGAAGGCTAAGGAGTATTCCACTCATGCAGAGCACTGTCCTTTGCTGAGTTTGGCTTTACATTTAGATCACATTGGTTACTTGTTCCCTATCAATTTTAAATATCTTTGAGTTTATGGTCTTCCAAACGTTAAGATTTTATCTGCGCTGAAGAGTCATAAGTTGCCGAGATGCCATATGCAGAACTTGAATTCACGGTAACTTCGGTAGTTAGTCCTCTGAAGAAGCGGACAGGCGGACATGAAGCCATCTTTCTTCTTTCTCCTGTCCCTTTCTCCCTCTTTCCGCCCTTTCTACCGGTCTCCATTACCCTGTCCGCCTCTCAATAATGAATATATTCTTAAAAACGAAATATACTTTCTATTAGTTTTTTACCTTGACATGTAAACAATTAAGGATATTGAGTAAATGCAAATGACACAAAGTCTCCAAAAACACATGGCAAAACCAAGCAATGGAACAACGCTTTTATTGTTGTTCTTCATCTTGGAGTCACCATGAGGCCTCTAACAATGAGCTTTTCTCATACCTCATAGCAAGTTCAAGACGGAATCTAGATGTGCCTCTTTTACTCTTTCATCCAACAAACCTCTTCAAGTATATATATTCATATTATCTATAACAAATTTTCTTTTTAACCAACGTTTTCAACCGACTAGCGATTTAATTTTGAAACTTGAAATATCTCAATTAAAGTAATTTTTGATAAAACTAAGGAGTTTCTTCCTTTTGTATATTTCTGTTCATACATAATTTTGACTTTTCACTTTAGACCCTTTTGGAAATCCATTCTCTTTCAGCTCTTTTTGCACATTTCGTTTTATGAATTTCCAAACATTTTGATTTGATCTGAAATAGAGAGACACCGGTTGTCGAAATAGCCATATACAGAAACTAAATTAACAGTTACTTTGTAATTCTGTTTGTTTTAACAATATTTGATTTTTTAAGTCAAGTCTAAATAACGTACGAAAATATTAAAGAATTTTAATTTTAAAATAGTTTTTTCTTCGTCGTGCAGACATATTTACAATATTACTCAACTTTATCAATCTCTTTTTTAGATTGATAATTTCTTAAATGGACTACAGAGTCAAAATCCATCGCGTGTAGAAAGATTTAATCTGGATGGTGGGAGAGAAACATATGAAGGCAGATTTATATGGGGTGTAAAGGTAACAAATTTGATTTCAAGATAAATTTTGATTGTCATCTTGTCATCTTTGCTTACAGTAGGGGTTTAATTTTTTTTACTTTTGTGGTTTATAGCACAGTGAATAAGGAAGTTGGAACTTTGTATAATCCGTTCGGTGTGTGTGTGTGTGTGTGTGTGTGTGTGTGTGTGTGTGAATAAAATCCAACGAAATAAATTACAAACTCAAATTATACTTTCATCTCCCACTTTTGGCAACTTTGAAGGGAAAAAGAAAGCTAGTAATTCTCCTAATTCACATTTACCATATACCTAAAAAATTAAGTCTGCGTAGAGATGATTTTACTATACAATTTAGGGTGGCCTTGATGCCCTCATTTTTGCAATCAACCTTAGACTAATTTGACCAAATCAAAAAAATCTATGTCAAATCGTTACGATCCGCAAAACTAAATGTTGTTTTCAGATGATGTCATAGCAGCAAAAAAAAAAATCACAAAGATTTGTAATTTGACAAAGTGGGGCTTAAAGCCTATCTGTGGTCGTACATGTTATAAGTAACGAATGATCAAAAGCAGGCGAAATCCACTTGAAAAATTCCAATTAAATACATAGAGGTCCATATTAAATGGCTTTGAGAGTCAAAACCGGTGTCCGCGCATCCAGTGTTTCCACGCACCACCGACATTTAGATTATTAGGTGGCTCAGTCATTAAATTTTTAGATTTAAATCAGATTTCGGAACTCCTCTGATTTTCTCCAGTTCAATGGCTTAAAAATGTTACACAGAAACCCTCATTTTATTTCGTAAATGTTTTCTTTATGTCAAATTGCGACACCTGACACGATTTCATAAATATACTTTCATAGCTTTAACACTATATTTCTTTACTATTTCATTTAGACTACAATGCCTCGTCAATTTAAATAGGTTTCAGGAAATCCTTGATATTAAAACATCAGGAGTGGTTAAAGTGGTTAAAGCCACTTTTTTGCAAACACAAAACGTTTTGTTAACAAGTTAAAAACTTTAACTATTTAACTTTAAATTTGTAGAGAAGAACGAAGTTATAAATTTTAGCGGAAAAATACGTAATTTACATCAAAAGGCTAAACCCTGTTATAACCCTTCTTGTGTTCACATAGCACAGTCCAATTTTTTCTTAATTGAATTTTTCCAAAGTGTTGCACTCAAGCATTTGAAGCGAATATTTGCATTTCAGTTGTTAACTTTAAAACATTGTAAATACAATGAATAAGTGCAAGGTGCGCTGACAAACCGGCCTGCTCTGTAATCATAATAAGCCAAATATATCTGTACAAAACATTAGTCTTAAGGTAGTTGGGGTGTATAAAACTGGGCATCTTTTTTGCGCACCTGCGCAAAACTCAATAATTCAATAAGAATTTCTTTAGAAATGAGTATATCTTAAACACAAAAAATTAATATACGTGAACATTAAGTATCATGATTATTTGAAACAATATTACATATTTGCTAAAAATGCAAAAGTAAAATTATCAAAGGGAGATGATTTCATACTGAAATACTATGGAATATGTTAAATCTTCTTTGTTTGAAAAAAAACAAGGAAGTTGATCCATATTCTTTATTGAATTAATTTTGTAAAATGCATTTTATGAAAATAGCATCATTAATTTTTTTTAGATAAATTTTGTTTTTATTTTGGGTCCCCAATTACTTTATTAACTTATCTTCCCTTTTTTGAAAATTAAAAAAAAATAATGTTTCATGATATAGTTTTTTCGAAAGATCTGTTACATATCTTTTTTTTTATAATTTTTTTATTTAAAGTTGTATTTCAAATTAATAAACATACAAAATTTGGAAAAATATTGTATGTCTGCTTATTAAAGAAAATATGCCCTTTAATTGACGTATAGGGTTATTTCCTTTATAATTCTATTGTTAATATAATGCAAGTAAGATTTGCCTAATGTTTGAATTTCTGTATCTTTTTTGACATTTCCCTGACCCCCTCCCTGACCCCCTCCACCTAATTTTTTTAGCATATTGCTAAAAGTTTCATTGAACAATTTTTTTATATATTCTATGTCAGAAACTAAGGCACCCTAACTTCCTCTCGACCTAAAAAGGACACAAAAGTCTTCTATGGAGAATACTTTACATTAGAGCTTTATATTTTTTCAAGATCATTTGAAAAATTTTATCTTGAATAATCGATATCATACTTGACGACATGGGTGATTATACCTTTGTTGACGTAGAGTTCAAAGGCAAAGGTGTCGATTAATTTCAAGAAAATTAAACCAAAAAACCGGCATCTCAAAAAATTAAAGGTCTTCAGATTACAACAGCTTATGTCTGTTCTGCACAAATAAAATTTGAAAGACAATACATTGAAAAATACGTAAAGGCTGGAAGAAAACGAATACACCAAAGGCAGAAAACCAGATGAAATATCTTTGATCCGGGAAAATGTCAAAGTCGGTATTCAAATCCGGGAAGACGTGAAGAAGTGATGTGATTAGTAAAAATCAATGTCCGGAGATGTAGCTAAAACGTGAATAAAGAACTCAAGAGACAGCTAAAATGCCAGGAATAATTCTTTATGGCACAATGAAAGTTATGTGAGGAAATCGTGCCAACCAACGATTATAACTATGATGAAGCATAACACGGTAATTGAGAGCTAACTTTTATGTAGCCTAGATAGCCGCGTTGTCTAGGACTCTTGACAAAGCGCAGGTGTTCTTGCACTAGACGTCACAACAGCGAATTAAGGTTCTGGTCCAGAAGTGGGAGCTTCCAAAACTTTTGCTGATATTACACCGTAAAGTTGATTTAAGACTCATATAGTAATCTTCCATGTTTAGTTTATTTTTATAAATGCATTTCTTACATTGTTGTTACGATAATTTGTAATATTTACAGGTGTCTGCAAATGTAAATGGACCTCCAAAACCGGCAATATTTATGGAAGGTTTAACCCATGCCCGGGAGCATATTGCTGGATCTGTTGTGTTGGGAATAATTGAAAAAGTAAGTTCCTTTTTATTAAATACAGGGTATGTTAAGTAAACAATATAATATCGATGTTTCATATTGTACTTGGAATGCCTGTTGCAATTACAAAGTATATGTCCATATAAATTTACAACCAAGTATATTACTTTCAGATTAATGACCTATAAAACCAAAGGAGTCATTTCCGAGTGTATAACAACAGCACGGTCTTTTCCTTTCTTATCTTTTTCGTTGTGTTGTGCATTTAACTGTTTAGGTATTCTCATGTGCCAATACTGTGTGTTGTAGTAAAATGCATTGAAATTGAATAAAAATTTTTCAATCCCATTTGATTTGGAAGCTTGCAATTTCTGATTAGGGATTTCAATTTTTTTTAGTTGATCTGGACTAGAAGAGACATTAGTTGTCGGAATGGAAATATGCACAAACTAAATTAAAACTTCAGTATTTTGTTATATCTTTATTTTTTTTTATTTTTTACAAGAAGAAACTGGTGATTTGCATTTCCATATTTAAACATTTCCAATCCAGTGAGAATGAAACCTGTAGTTCTTACTACACTGACACTGACCATGTGTCGTGGTGATAATATTCGATTTGCTACAATACAAAAATATATAAATATATTGAACAAAAAAAATTAGAATTACAAATGCAATCAGGGTTTTTGGAAAGGTATTTAAGACCCTTTTATCATGTTTTGTTGCGTTAAATGGGGTAATTTGTGGCCTGAGTATGTAAAATGTTAATAGTAATTAAAGGTAATAAAATACCTCAAGTTTTTTTTTTCGAGAGTTGGCTGAAGTTGTCGGTGCTTCCTTGTAAAGAGAAAAACAATTCACTAAAACTTAAAATTCTAAGTTACGACACATGTTTTGAAGTTCTTAAAAATAGACAAAGATTGTAGAT
>MJUU01037446.1:5748-19990 GCA_002080025.1 Modiolus philippinarum
TGGAAGGAATTGGAAACGATTATTTATGTACTAGACTACACTGAAGATATAAATAAAAATAAGGCTGAGCAATGGTTTCGTGAATTAGCAATGGCTAGATTTTAAATTAAAGTTTTCTAGTCTACAGTTGCTTAGCAAAGGGTCGTCACTCCTTTACTAAAGACAACGGGAGAATAAAGCTTGGGTGACGAATCCAACCTGTATTCTCGATGTCCAAACGTTTCAAGATCGATGATGTCATTACACACAAGTGTACAAAAAATACCATTGATAAACCTTGTTTAGTGCGCTCAAAAATTGCACTTTATAGAAAAAAAAATTTTGCTTCACGTCTGCTTGCGTGATATGTGAATTTGTCAAATTTGCTTGAGATTTAAACTTCTCAGTCCGACTTTCGACCACTTCACTTGTGTATTAAACACTGGGTCCAATTTTACGACTTTGAAGAGAAAATATATGTTTATAAAACTAATATGTTTTTAAGTGTTTGTATGTAAACCAATAGTGAACAGAGAAATTATGATGTATGGAAAATATGTGTAATAAGAATTGTGAGCTGGTAAACAAGAAGAGAAGAGAAAACAAAATGTATGAAAATTGATTTAAGCTAAGTTATAAAATGTAAGAAAAACAAAGTTGAGTTAACTCTCGCCTTCAAGTTGGCCAGACTTGAAAGGATGGTTAAATGTGAATAAAAATCACCTAACGTTTTCGCCTTTTCGTTTTCACCTTCTTTTGAGCATGAAATTGCCTTATCAAATGGTTAGGTATGTTACGGGATGGTTCCCAGGTATTTTCTTTCGAGCTATAATCTTTCCATTTTATTTGATATTCGGTTTTGTTGTGTCTTTTTCTACTTGCTACAATTCGTTCGACAAAATAAGTTTTATCTTTGTCTTTATTTGGTGTTGTTTGTGTGTTCGCGGTTTGTGTATTTGTTTTGTTTTCGTTTCGTGGTTTAACGGCTGAACGATTTTTTATCGCCTCATTGACTCTGTTCAGGATATCAGGCATATCCATCAATTCATCTGGGTCTAGGTCCTCATTAGCTTCCACACTGTCTGGTGGGTTTGTAGGACGATCTTTTGGGTCGTGATACTTTTTCAGTCTGTTAGCATGTACAGGAGCCCTTAATACTTTGTGGTCAGAACAGCGGCGCAAACGATAAGTGTATTCGCCGGCATATGCATAAATGTAGTATGGTCCTGTCCACTTGCGCTGTAGTTTTGGAGATAATCCAATCGGAGTTCTGGTACAGTACAACCAAACATTATCTAAGATAGAGAACTTGGGCTCTTCAACCCGTTTATCGTGCTGCGTTTTATACTTCTGTTGTGCCAGTTCTATGTTAGTTTTTGCAACTTTGTGGGCAATTTGAAGACTGTCAATTATTGAATGAAATACTGTCTCAGCATCTTTGGTAAGTCCTTGAGTTTCTTCTGGAATTAGTGCAATGTCGATTGGATTGCGAGGCTCTCGTCCAAATACCAAATAATATGGACTATACTTGGTTGACTCGGTGGCTACTGTATTTCTGTATGCCATCATAACACTAGGTAGATATTTCGCCCATGTTGACTGGTTGCCGTCACAGTACATCTTTAAAGAGGTGGCTAGAGTTTTATTCTGTCGCTCAGTCGCAGCGTTGCATTCAGGATGATAAGATGATGTATTTAGTTTTGTAATCTGGAACATACTGCAAACTTCTTTAATAAGCCGTCCGACGAAACATTGTCCCAAATCTGTGAGAATTTCTCGACATGGACCAAATCTACAGATGATTTCGTTGTACCATATCTTAGCTACTTCTGCTGCAGTTCCGGTTCTCATGGGAAAGGCTTCGCACCATTTAGAAAAAGGACAAACTATTAGGAGGATCTGGTTGTATCCCTCTTCAGTCTTGGGAAGGCCACACAAGATGTCCATATGCATTCTTTCGAATACTCCTTTGGCCGGAAGTGGCTGTAAAGGCGCTCGTTTTGAATGCGGATTAGTCTTGCTCTGTTGACATTCTAGACAGGTTTGCACGTATTTTTCTATGTCGGAGAACATGCGCTTCCAGAAGTATTTAAGCCTTATATNTAGGGATGCATATATATTTCATCGTTTCATAAACCCGTAGCCCGCAACCTGCAGCCCGCAGCCCGCAACCCACAACCTGCAAGCCCGCAGCCCGCAACCCGCAGCCCGCAACCAGCAAACTATGTACACTCGGTGTCTATAATAAAGACAGAAAGTGTTAAAAGATAACACATAAAAGAAGACAAAAAATAAACAATCATGGGAGGATTTTCTTGATTCTTAAAATAATGCCATTGACCATTTTGACTTGAAGTGTGTGAATTAGACCGTTCAATAGGACAAAGAACCCTCAGAATTAAGCTATTTTCCAGGGATCTTCATCTTTCTGTAAAGAGATCCCTACTTTCTAGAAATGACATCGATTATGCAGGCCCTTTACTATGTTTATTGGCATTTACTCACCTCTTAAGTATTGCCCAGCTTGGTGTTTTCTTATTAAAGTGACAGCATTTATCCAGGTCCCTTGCTAGCATTTATCCTATCCAAAGATACTCTGCCTTTAGACCAATGAAAGATAGTAAAATCAGACTTGCCTAGTTCTTCCAGAGAGTATAATTATATTAAGATGAACAGTAAATATCCAGGTCTATTACTGGCATTTACTCATATCCAATGATATTGACCCTTTAGATGCCATTAGATTTAAAGTCAGAAAAAAACTAGATAGTGAAATCAGTCTTGTCAAGTTTTTCCAGGGAGTATGTGCAACAGATAATATTGTGTTATTCAACTACCTGTGAAATTTCCTTCTTCAAGAAATTAGATTCTGAAGGGAAAATATTTTAAGTAAATGCTTCACAGTTTTATATTGAGGTAGTTCGAGCCTAGTAAAATTATCAGACAGAATTTTTTCATTTCAAGATATTTTGTAGTTCTTAGCCCATTTATTAAAAAAATAAAATAAAAATGACATGTCACGAATCATCTTTTTCTGCTATCAGGGTTTGAAAATCAGACCAAATTCAGTGTTTTTCAGCAATATTTACAAAGAATATATAGGGAACTGTGGACCATGCTTATTGTTTAGCTTTCATATGAAATAAATATCAGACAGATTTTTAAAATATTTTGATATTTCAGAGGTATACATTTTAGCTATATGTTTAGTACGGGAAAAGGGAGCTAATTCACAGGAAAGTGTATGTCAATCTAGTATGACGTCACAATGGAAAGTCCAAATAAGGAATATTCCAGTTGAAAATCAAGTCAGTTCTGCATCTGACTTGTTTTTCACAAATGCGCCGGGTATTAGTGTCGATCTACCTTAACATCTGGAAAAACATTGAAGTTAATGTAGTTGTGCATGCCATGCATATTGTGTCCACATGTGTTATAAATACAGGTCCTTAAAAAAAACACAAACATACACACAACTACCTACTCAGTTGGTTATTTGTCTAAAAAAAAACCTATTTTACCTACCTACCTACCTACCTACCCAGTATTTGGAGAGTAGGATTGTAAGAGGGGAAACAAACAATGTTTCAATGTTGGCCTAACAGCTTTTGATGTTTTATCCCTTCTTCATATATAAGATATCTCATATATTTGATGATATTATATAAGGTGAAGAGTTGTTTCTCTCTTGGTGTTTAATAAGATTATATGATTAAATGACCTGTTCAGATATTGAATTATCGACAATTATACCTTATGTTTGTTTTTTTTTCTTGCAGTTGACAGAATGGTTTTACTCACAGTCACATCCTCTTTCAGACAGTGTCTTAATGGGCGTTACCAACTTGTCAAGTGTTGTTACTGTACCAGCCAGATTGTTACAGAACAACAAGATAAAACCATACAGCTGTTAGGGAATACATATCAGACTGATCAAATGACAAACTTGAGGCCAAATTTGATTCCAAAGATTGGAAAAAATTTACATAATATGAAAAATCACCCTTTGAATATATTGAAAAGACGCATAGAGAATTTTTTTTATAGTAGTTTCCTAAAACCACGAGGGAACCCATTGTTCTCTGTGTATGATTCAATTAGTCCTGTTGTGACGTTACATCAAAACTTTGACAGTTTGTTAGTGCCACAAGACCATCCAAGTAGGGTTCCATCGGAAAGTTTCTATTTGAATTCACAATATATGCTCCGAGCTCACACTTCAGCACATCAAAGCGATTTAATTAAGACTGGTTTAGATGCATTTTTGGTGTTTGGGGATGTATATAGAAGAGACACTGTAGATTCAAGTCATTATCCTGTTTTTCATCAAGCAGAAGGAGTTAGAATGTTTACAGTTCATGAGGTAAGATAAATCGGAATGAAATTTATGAACATTATTGTAAAATATTTCAAACTTTTCTTGAACATAAGCTTGAAGAAATTGAGGCAATGCCAGGGTCAATAAAATAAAAGAAAACATAAGCAATAAGATAAAACAATCATTACCATGCAACTATGCATGCTTGTATTGCTAGTTTTGATTGGATGACTTTGAAATTTTCGGGGGGTAAAATTACAACACATGTATAGTAAAGTCAGGACAAGGACACAAACTTAATTTCCTTTTATTACAAAAATTGATTCAAAATGTATCTTTCAGGGATTGCATTAGAAGGGAGATTATCATATTGTATATATGTATTAAGATCTTAACGGAAAATCTATGATTTTATTGTCATTAATTTCGCATTTACCAGCTGCACTATTGAATCACAGGAAAACTGAATTTGCAACAGTAAAATCAACCATTTACCCCTCAGATACCAAAATACGGCAAGATTATCTCCTAACTGACACAGCAAACAGCAAAGAAAATGTAAACTACAACATAAAACTGAAATAAGCAAAACATTTCTATAATACATGCATATAATATTATCTTATTTTCAATATAATTTGATTTTGATGGTGGAATAGTATAAGAATGGTCTTGAAGAGGTCTTCCTAGTATGTAATCACACTTCTGCTGGTAATTTTCTAAATCACATATCAGACTTAGGTGGTTTATGGCTTTGACCAAGCTGACGTATAGAATCTATGAAGTCATGTGCCTTTATGACATATAGAACAACAAGCAGCAACAAATGCATACACTCTTTTTGCAATGTACGCCTCCTAAAATTTATATCATAGAAAAATGAAAAATAGCTCATCAGACTCCAAAATGATTCCCATAATGCTAAGGCCAACATTAAAAATATTTTTGTTTCCCCTCCCCGTCTGGGTTGTTCAGGTTATGGGTAGGTAGGTAGAAAAATTATTTTATTTTTTCTTCAAATAAAAAATTTTACTAAATCTTCAAATATATATGATAATGCCTGTTTTACATAACAAACTCTTTTCGACTAAAGACAAAAAAAAAATGAACAGAAGTGGCCGATAAAATTTTTTGGGTAGCTGCAGTTTTAGCGTTTCGGTCGCGGGAGGGGAAACAAACAATATTTTACATTTGGCCTAATCAGAATTATTTTTTTGATATCTTTAAAAATATTTTTTTACGACGAGTTTAAGTCTACAAATTGAATTCAAATTATTGGTTGAATTTGAGAAATTGATTTGGGATTTTTATGAGTTTTAGAATGTCAAACAATTCATTTTTCACATAAAATGTAGAATTTTTAAAATAGATCTTGTAAAAGACAAAACCTTGCCATTTTGCTCATTGAAAATTTTATTTCAATATCTTTACTCACTTTTGAGTTTTTAAAAACTGAGCATTTTTCTTTTGTGGTCACCATAAATCATGTGATTATATCGAGTTGCTAATCTGTCATGAAATGTCTCTGAATAACAAACTATATTGCAGCTTTTCAATATTAAGTGTCAGACTCTAGTAACTTCAGATTATGCCACAATCTAATGATAATCTATAAATACAGCTTTTCAGTAAAGTGTCAGACTCTAGTCACTTGAAGTTGTTTGATCAGAATGGTGTAAAGGATGATCACAGACAAGCTCATCATACTATGGAGGCTGCTAAACTTGTGGAACACGACCTAAAATCAACATTAGAGAATTTAGCCACAACATTGTTTGGAAAGGGTAAGTATATATGTGATAAAAGGATTCAATTACAGACAGTTTAACTGTGTATTAATTTCAATGTTACGTTAACACAGATTGAAGGAACTTCATTCCTTATTTTTTGCTACGCTATATATATACATGTATTGGCCAAAATGGCTCACTTTTGTTGACTGCGCATTGACTCCAAGATTAGAAAATGGTACATTGCTTCATTATTGTGTTTCTTACATTAGAATGTTTACACTCACTCCAAATCTCTTCATGATTATACTGGAAAGCTTAAGTCTACTTTGCACAAATATGATAAAAGACATTGAAAATCTAACACCAGGGCAAGTGCCAGACAGGATAATCTTGGACACCCAAGGGTAAGAGCAAGCTTCGTCTGAGATAATTTAAATCTTACCCAAGGGTGTCCGAGATTCTTTTGTCTTGCACTTTCACTGATTTTTTATTTTATTTCTCACTGTTTCTCTCTAAAATATACTAAAATCAGTACAGAAATATTGTCCCCATTCGTCTCTTTACACGAGGAGTTACATCCCTTTTTTGTTACTTCATAAAATTGAGTGTGCCATATTTTAAATACAATTTTGTCGTATTTTCCTGTGAAATTTTAGTTTAGTGATATAACAATTTTAAACATATATTTGTGGTAAACTGCACATGAGTTTTTTAGCTCACCTGACCCAAAGGTTCAGTGTGAACTATTGCCATCACTTGGTGTCCATCATCCGTCAGTTTACATTTCACATTTTCATCTTCTACTCTGAAACCACTGAAGCAAATTTAACCAAACTTTACAGGAATGAGGTACGGAAGGTCCTTTACAAAGATTGCTCATTTTGTTCTGATCCGACAGAAAACATGGCCCTCCAGCGATGGAATAATCACATTTTCATCTTCTCCTCTGAAACCACTGAAGCAAATTCAACCAAACTTTACAGGAATGATGTATGGAAGATCCTTTACACAGATTGGTCATTTCATTTTGATTCGAGAAAAAAACATGGCTGCCAGCATGGAATTTATGTTTAACATTTGACTCTAGGAGAAATATTGCATTTTCATCTTTTCAGAAACCACTGAAGCAAATTCAACCAAACTTTACAGGAATGATGTATGGTAGGTTCTTTACAAAGTTTGCTCTTTTCGTTCCAATGCAACAAAAAACATGGCCGTCAGCATGGAACTTAGGTTTAACATTGGACCCTATGGGAAGAATTACATTTTCATCTGTTCATCTTCTTTTCAGAATTCAACCAAACTTTAAAGGAAGGATGTATGGAAGGTCCTTTTACAAAGATTTGCTCATTTCATTATGATCCAACAAAAAATATGGCCTCCAGTACGGAACTTAGGTTTAACATTAGACACTTTGGGAAAAAAATCACATTTTCATCTTCTCCTCTGAAACCACGGAAGCAAAGTCAATCAAACTTTACAGGAATGATGTATGGCAGGTCATCAACAAAGATTGCTCATTATGTTCTGATCTAACAAAAAACAAGATGCCGCCAGGGGGAATATAAATTAACATTTGACCCTATTGGAAATTGGTCATCTACTATGAAATTATTGAAGCAAATTTAACCAAACTGAATTGGATTATGTATGGAACTATGGCTTAACATTAGACCATAAGGAGGAAAACAAATTGGTCATCAGCATAGACATGGCTTATATTAGAAGCATTTTTAGCTCACCTGGCCAAAGGCCACGTGAGCTTTTGCCATCACTTGGCGTCCGTCGTCGTCCGTCCGTAAACTTTTCACATTTTTGCTATCTCCTCAGAAACCACTGGACCAATTTGAACCAAATTTTACAGGAATGATGGATGGAAGGTCCTTTACTAAGTTTGCCGAAATTTTTCCGATCCGCCAAAAAACATGGCCGCCAGCGCTGAACTTAGATTTAACATTGGACCCTATGGAAAAAAGCATATATTTGCTATCTCCTCTGAAGCTACTGAAGCAAATTGAACCAAACTTTACAGGAATGATGTATGGAAGGTCCTTTACTTAGTTTGCCGAAATTTTTTGGATCCGTGAAAAAACATGGCCGCCAGCGCAGAACATAGTTTAACATGGGACAATATTGGAAAAGCAAATATTTGCTATCTTCTCTGAAGTTACTGGAGCAAATGGAACCAAACTTTACAAGAATGATGTATGGAATGTCCTTTTCTTAGTTTTCCGAAATTTTTTCAATCTGTGAAAAAACATGGCTGCCAGCGCAGAACATAGTTTAACATGTGACCCTATGGGAAAAGCATATATTTGCTATCTCCTCTGAAGCTACTGAAGCAAATGGAACCAAACTTTACAGGAATGATGTATGGAAGGTCTCTTATGTAGATTGCCGAAATTTTTCCGATTCCCTGAAAAACATGGTTACCAGCGCAGAACATAGTCTAACATGGGACCGTATGGGAAAAGCATCTATTTGCTATCTCCTCTGACGCTACTGAAGCAAATTCAACCAATCTTTACAGTAATTATGTATGGAAGGTACTTGGATCTGACAAAAAAGATGGCCTCCAGTGCAGAATATAGTTTAACATTGGTGCCAGGAATGAGATAACCATCTTTATAGTCATCATTTCTGAAATGTATAGAAGGTCCTTTGCAAAAATTATTCATTTCAATAGGATCAGACAAAAAAACATGGGTGCTAATGAAGAACATAGCTAAACCTTAGACCCCATTGGTAAGAAAACATCTTTTTTAGTCATGTTTGTCGTAAAAGCATTTTGCCAGGTGAGCGATACAGGCTCAGTCTCTGAGCCTCTAGTTTATCAGGTGAGCGGTTCAGGCTCAGTCCCTGAGCCTCTAGTTTGTCTTACACTATTGCAAGACAAGGAAATATCACACTGCCAAAAATTGGAACTATTGTGTCTCAAAAGTGAGAAATACTTTTTCTAATATTGGGAGTAACTATATTGTACATTGTATATGGAGAACAACAAACCCAACATTGCTTTTAACTGTAGTCTTCATTTTCTTCAGCTTTAGTCTCTTCAATACAGATCAAAACTAGAGTAAGGACTGTCGGAAACGACAGTGATCCCCGCACCCCCTGTTTGACACAGAAAACAGCTATAGACCCTGGGAATAATTTTGAAATTAAACTATTGACAGTCACTATTTTTACCATAAGGAATTAAAGAATATATGGTTGTTAGGCAGAATTCCAAAAAATAAGTAGTCTTTGAGACTTTCAGGAATTTTACCAAACTTGGAATCATATGTTTGTGAAATGTTTCTTCTAATTCTAACAAATTTTTTAACTATGGTTTCAATGTAGAATTCCAAAAAATATGTGGTCTTTGACACTTTCAGGAAATTTACCAAAATTGGAATCAAATATTTTTGAAATTCAATTGGTAAAAATGATTGCCCTAATGGAAACAAACCCTAACAGCATGGTTGCTAGGTAGAATTCCAAAAAATAAGTGGTCTTTGACACTTTCAGGAAATTTACCAAAATTGGGATCATTTCAAATATTTTTGAAATTCAATTGGTGAAAATGATTGCCCTGATGGAAACAAATGCTTAAAGTATGGTTGCTAGGTAGAATTCCAAAAAAATAGTGGTCTTTCACACTTTCAGGAAATTTACCAAAATTGGAATCACATTTTCGAATTCTAAGATTTCAGAATTATTATTTTTTCCAAATATTTGCCAAAATATAAGATTATATGCCAAAATGTCCAAAAATATCAGTCTTTGACATTTTCAGGAAATTTACCAAAGTTGGAACCGGAATCAAAATTCTGAAAGCTTATTGCGCATCTACAGACTATATGCAACAATTCTGCAACAAAATTTAATCCATAAATCCAAAAATGTAGGATGAGTTTGCGTCGCATGCCATATGTGTCACAATCCACATTTTGTGGTCTTTGTCAAATCAACATCTTGGGGCCTCTTGTTTGCATCAAGATAGATATCAAAAATCCGAAAGCTTATTACGCATCTACAGACCATATGCAACAATTCTACAACAAAATTAAAACCCTAAATCCAAAAATGTAGGAGGAGTTCGCGTCGCAAGGATGTGTGACGGACGGACGGACAGACGGACGGACGGACGGACGGACAGACAGACGGACGAACGGACGGACGGACGAGGCCAACGACAATATCCCCGAACTTTCATTCGAAAGTGCGGGGATAATTAATCATTTTGAAGACCAAAAAGTAAATAAACAAATGACTGAACCGATAGAATGCAGATAACCTAGATGACCTAAATTTAAAGCTATATTTCCTAAACACAGAGCATTATTCATGTTTGAGGAAGAGACTCCTAAGTTTTTTTAAGCTAACCTGGCTGTACCAGGGTGAGTTTTTGCCATCACTTAGCGTCTATCGTCCGTCCATCGTCTTTAGTTCTTTGTTCGTCGATCCCTCCTTATCTCACTTTAAAAAAATCTTCTCCTCTGAAACCACTTGGCCAAATGGAACCAAACTTCAATTGAATCATCACTATGCTATTTAGTTTCAAATTTGCAATTTTCTGTATCATTGGTCAAACAAAATGGCTGCAGTTACTAAAAATAGAACATAGGGATGGATTGCCGTTTTTGGCAAATAACTCTAAAACCATTGCAGATATGAAAATTTGACGGGGTAAAATTGATCAGCATGACAAGATCTACCAACCCTGTAATTTTTTTAGAAAATCTGATGACCAATCTTAGAGTTATTGCCCTTCTCCATGAAATTTTCAAAATTTTGTTGTTTTTATACGACCGCAAAAAAAAGTTTTGAGGTTGTATATTGGTATGATACTGGCGGCGTCGTCGGCGTTGGCAGCGTCTGTTAACTCTTCGTTTCCGTGTGATAACTTCAGTTCTAGTAGATCAATCCTTATGAAATTTTAAGATAATGTTCCTTGTCAGAAAAGGAAGGTTGGGATTAGTTTTGGGTATTGTGGCCCCACCCGTTTTTTTTAAAAAGGGCCAAAAAGGGCCAAATTAGGTGTTTTCATATATTGGGCTGTAGAATATTAATTATTTATCGGATATTGATGGGGTTTCTTTAGGTATGATCCAGGAAATTTCCAATCGGTACTATGCCAACGGATTTCATGTCACATGTACCGTTACTGAGATAAATGGGTCCCAAAAGGGGGAAATCTCAAAAATCAATTTTTTTCATTTTTTGTCTGATTTTTATGCAGTTTTTTTCATTAGATTCCTCATGAAAAATTAATATAGCACTCAGCTATTATATTTTTGGTCACTAGAGTCCTTTCCCAGCTATGAGGGGCCAAACGGGGCCAAAATTGCAAATTTGCGGATTACCTGTAATTTTCATTTTTCATAGGTTCGATGGGATTTTTTTCTTTGAATTCCTCTTGATATAAGCTTTCAGTGGTATGTCAACGGATTTTGTGTAGCTCTTACCGTTTCCGAGCTACAAGGAGTCAAAGGAGCCAAAATTTCAAATTTTCTAAATATGTGAAATCTTTATTTTTCATCCGATTTCGATGGGATTTCTTTCTTTAAATTCCTCTCCATATAAGCTTTCAGCAATATGGCAACAGATTTTGTGTAGCTCCGACCGTTTGCGAGCTACAAGGGGTCAAAGGAGCCAAAATTTCAAATTTTCGAAATATGTGAAATCTTTATTTTTCATTGGATTTCAATAGGATTTTTTTCTTTTGATTCCTCTTGATGTAAGCTGTCAGTAGTATGTCAGCTGATTTTGCGTAGCTCTTACTGTCAAAGGGGCCAAAATTGTAATTTTCGAAATATTTGAAAGCCTTATTATTCATCGGATTTCGATCAGATTTTTTTCTTTGGATTCTTCTTGATATAAGCTTTCAGTAGTAAGTCAACAAATTTGGCATAGCTTTTCCCGTTTCCGAGCTAAAGGGGCCAAAATTGCAACTGATTCAAGCTCTTTATTGTGTCCATGTAATTACAGTATCAAGCTCATTACCATGATTACTGTGTCCTCATTCATTTTGAATTACACTTGTTCAAATTTCAGTATTTGACATGCTGAGGTTGTATCATGCTGCGCTTGGCGTAGCCCTTTATTAATAAGCCCTTTATTAATTTTTTATTAAATAAACTATAAAAGATAGAGGAAAAGTTTAAATTGCAAAAATGTTCAGGATGTCAAGATTTATCCACATGATAATTTTGAAGAAAATCCAAGTACCCATATGGGAGTTATGGCCCTTTATTGGTCAAATTTTAAGTGATTAAATACTTTTCGCCTTATATTCTTGTAAACACTTTGAGATAGAGGTGAAGTTCAAATTGCAAAAATATTCAGCATGTCAAGATCTACACACTTAGGAATTTTGAAGAAAATCCAAGAAATCATGTGGGAGTTACGGCCCTTTATTGGTCAAATTTTTTGTGATTTTATACATTTGTCTTATATTTCAAAAAACACTTCGAGATAGAGGTGAAGTTTAAATTGGAAAACATTTTCTAAAATCTCATTCTGAAAAACTTTTAGGCCAATTGGAAGCAACCTTGGTCACAATAGTTTTTAGTTGGCCCGTTTGAAAAATGTTTCTGTCAAGTCTGCATCACATTGAAGATGGCTGCCAGGGGGGAACATAATTTAACATTGTACCCTATGGGAAAGCTTTCAAAGATCTTTTCCTCTGAAACAACATTGTGAATTTTCTCCAAACTTGGTAACAATAGTCCTGATTGGTCCTTTTTCAAAAATATGTCTGGCATCTCCGAATTCCATCCAAGATCCCCGCCAGTGGAAACTTAGTTTAACATTGTACCCTATAGGAAAAACACATTCAATTATTTTGTCCTCTGAAACTACTAGGCCAGTTGGAACAAAACTTGGACACAATAGTCCTTACTTAGCCCCTTGAAAAATGTGTCAGGCAAGTCTGCATCCCATCCAAGCTGGCCCTAAGAGGGGAACAAAGTTTAACATTGTACCCTATGGGAAAGCATTCAAAGATTTTCTTGTCTGAAACAACAAAACCAATTGGATCCAATCTGGGTCACAATATTTCATGGCTGGTCCCCTTTAAAAAGTCTGCACCTTATTCTAGATGTCCAATTGAAGGGAACTTTAATTTAACATTTGACCTAGGGGAAAACACATTCAAAGATCTTCTCCTCTGAAACAACTAGGCAAATTGAGACAAAATTTAATCATGTTAATAACAATTGTCTTTGGGTGGTGCCCTTCAAAATTTTTGATTTTTATTTTATGCTCATTCCTTAGTTGACCTTCAAAAAAGGTGACCATATCAAAAATGATTGCCATCATAAATATGGTTCAACTTTGAAGCAAATACCATCAAGGTCTTTTAACATACTTGAAAATGAGGTCCGTTATTATTAAGGTTATTTGGACTGCCTATGTCAGCCATGGTCTAGGCGAGCCATACAGGCTCCCGAGAGCCTCTTGTTTTAAATTTCAAAATTAAATGAATGGGATTCCTCCTTTGTACATAAATGTACATGTACTTATATAAATTTTATATTTAGATGTAGAAAAACAGTGGGTGGATGCTTATTTTCCATTTACCCATCCTTCCTGGGAGTTGGAGATAAAATATCAAGGAGAATGGCTGGAAGTTCTTGGTTGTGGTATTATGGAACAAGAAATTTTATATTCAGGTAAAATATACCAATAACAGAATTCTCTTGGTTGATCTATAGATGTAGTTATATTCCTTAGCAATAAGTACTAGTACATATAATTTGTTATTCATCACACTTGCTTTAAAACTGAAATTGGTAACTTGAAGATGTATAGAACCAGTGTTCTGTCTTTTCTTTGTTAGTTTGTATGTATTTCAATTATGTGTTATGTACATTTACCTAAATTTCCTTTGTTTTTTTAGCTCGCCGGGACGAATGTCCGGAGAGCTATTGTCATACCCCCGGTGTCGGCGTCGGCGTCAGCAAAACTTTAACCTGGCTTGTGGAATTGAGACCTGTATAGCTAGGATGTTGATATTTGGTATGTGACGTCCTTGTGATGAGAGCTTTCTTCTGGTACTATACTTGTAGACATTTTGACCTTGACCTTGCCCTGAGGGCAATTTTCAAAAAACTTTAACCTTGCCTCTAGAAGGTAGGCTTTTAGTGGTAGGGTGTTCATATTTGGTATGTGACTTCCTTATGATGAGAGCTCTCTTCTGGTACCATACTTGTAGACATTTTGACCT
>MJUU01037446.1:20559-58823 GCA_002080025.1 Modiolus philippinarum
GGCAATTTTTAAAAAAACTTTAACCTTGCCTCTAGAAGGTAGGCTTTTAGTTGTAGGATGTTCATATTTAGTATGTGACTTCCTTATGATGAGAGCTTTCTTCTGATACCATACTTGTAGACATTTTAACCTTGACTTTGCAATTTGTAAAAAACTTTAACCTTGCCTCTAGAAGGTATGCCTTTAGTGGTAGGGTGTTTATACGTGGTATGTAACTTCCTTATGGTGATAGCTTTATAGTGGTACCATATTTGTAGACATTTTGACCTTGACCTTGCCCTGAGGGCAATTTTTTAAAAACTTTTACTTTGCTTCTAGAATTAAGTTGTTTAGTGGTGGGGTCTTCATATTTGGTATGTGACATTCTTTTGATGAGAGCTTTCTAATGGTACCATATTTGTAGACATTTTGACCTTGACTTTGCCCTGAGGGTATTTTTTAAAGACTTTAACTTTGCTTCTATAATTAAGTTGTTTAGTGATAGGATGTTTATATTTGATATGTGACTTTCTTGTGAAGAAAGCTTTCTATTACTTCAAATTTATTGTGCATTGAGGTTACTGGAATCCCCGGCGAGCTATGTTGTCTTCTGACAACTCTTGTTTATGTTTTATATTATAAACAGATTTGTAAATGAAAGAATTTACAGTGTGCACAGCTTGATTTACATTGTTTACATTTAAACTGTAAAATTTATGATATACAAAAAAAAAGAACAATATTCCTGAACAAGACATAAATTACAAAATACATTTGTAAGTTTCCAAAATAAACACAGGGTACAATTTCTCATAACTGTTGATGGCTTTAATGTTCCAAAACTTTATATATCTTTTTACATATTTTGTTCATTTTCTCTTCACTTACTTAAATTATAATTTTTCAGCTGGTGGAGCAGATCAGATAGGATGGGCCTTTGGACTAGGATTAGAACAGTTAGCTATGAGACTGTTTAACATTCCAGACATTACACTGTTCTGTTTTATTTTTTGCAGCTGGTGGAGCAGATCAGATAGGATTGGCCTTTGGACTAGGATTAGAATGGTTAGCCATTAGACTGTTTAACATTCCAGATATACAACTGTTCTGTTTTGTCTTTTCAGCTGATGGAGCAGATCAGATATACTGTAAACCAGGAAATTTTAGCGACAGTTTTATTTTCGCGATTTTCGCGTTTGGAATGGGAGCGTGAAAATAAAACGGCACGAATATACTTTTCTTTTATTGAAGTCAATGGTCAACAATATGGCAGCGCGAATTCAGAACTGCGCGAACTAAAATTCTGTAAATTTAACACGACAATAAAGACCGTGCAAAAATTTCCCAGTTTACAGTAGGATGGACGTTTGGACTAGGATTAGAACGATTAACCATTAGACTTTTTAACATTCCAGACATACGATTGTCCTGTTTTATTTTTTCAGCTGGTGCATCAGTTCAGATAGGATGGGTGTTTGGACTAGGATTGGAATGGTTAGCCATGAGACTGTTTACCATTCCAGATATATGACTGTTCTGTTTATCCTTTCAGCTGGTGCAGCAGATCAGATAGGATGGGCGTTTGGACTAGGATTGGAATGGTTAGCCGTGAGACTTTTTAACATTCCAGACATACGATTGTTCTGTTTGTCTTTTCAGCTGGTGCAGCAGACCAGATAGGATGGGCCTTTGGATTAGGACTAGAGAGATTAGCTATGAGACTGTTTAACATTCCAGACATACGACTGTTCTGGCTGTATGATGATACAGGGTTTATGTCACAGTTTGCAATGGAAGATGTCAACACACCTATTACATATAAGGTAGGTTGCACCTTTGCCTTGTGTGGGGATGACTTTTTAAGGCAGGTTCTCTGCCTTCTAGCTGTCGGGTAAAGCCATCTTGAAAAGAGTCTGTTTCAACCAGACTCTTACATTAAGGAGACTACTTTGTATGAAAAGAATCGGAACCAGACTATCGTTAAAAATGCGTACAGCTTACCAGTTATTCATACAAAAGCACAAAAAATAATCCATTCATGTGGCGATACAGTGTCCATTTCATGATCAACTACATCGTTTTATGGGATAAAGTGAAGAATATGAACACAATTCTGGAACTACCAGAATTGTACAATTCTGGTACAAATAAGTGTACCAGAATTGTTTAAACAATTCTGGAATTACCAGAATTGTGTTTTTACAATTCTGGGTTTTCCAGAATTGTTGAACTGAACAATTCTAGTAAACCAGAATTGTTTGTATTTTTGAACAATTCTGGGACAGAAATTTATTCTAGAATTGTTCATTTTGAAAGACAATTCTGGTATTCCAGAATTGTATACAACTTACAATTCTGGTAATTCCAGAATTGCAGATTATACAATTCTGGTTTTACCAGAATTGTAATAGTTTACAATTCTGGAAAAACAGAATTGTAATTTGAACAATTCTGGTAAAACCAGAATTGTAATTTGAACAATTCTGGTACATCCTGAACTGTATAATGAACAATTCTGGTACATCCAGAATTGTATAATGAACAATTCTGCTACAACCAGAATTGTAAATTAAACTGGTTCAACCAGAATTATTGAACAGGTTGGGCGTGTCTTAATTTTCTCTGTCTTGTAGGCAATTTTAACACGAGTAATCCCGATATGATTGACCCATGACCAGTCAGGTCAAATAAATAGAGTAATAACTGGGACCTATAGGTGGGATGCAAAAATTCTTCATTTTTGGCAATGGTATTTGATTTAGATGTGGCTTGATTAAGCTCACATGTACCTTATATATTTAACTCGTTACATATCGACTTAAATAAGGCCTTTAATTGTGATGCATAGTTTCAAATCAAATGCTATCAATGCAAATAAATAAATAATTAATGAAAATCCTCAATAGTTTAAACAGCCAGACTATATTTCCAATATGACACAATATTTGAAAAAACTTGTTGCGTGTGGTCTGATTTTTCTAATGGATAGGGTGGGGACCACATTAATTATTTCACCCCATGGCCAGGTGATGGTCAGCTAGAGACTTTTTTTAGCAGAAATTGGGAGCCAGTTATCCAGAAGTACATAATTCTGGAATACCAGAATTGTCCAGAATCTTCCAGAATTGCACAATTCTGGTATACCAGAATTGTCCAGAATCTTCCAGAATTGCACAATTCTGGAATACCAGAATTGTCCAGAATCTTCCAGAATTGCACAATTCTGGTATACCTGAATTGTCCAGAATCTTCCAGAATTGCACAATTCTGGAATACCAGAATTGTCCAGAATCTTCCAGAATTGCACAATTCTGGAATACCAGAATTGTCCCGAATCTTCCAGAATTGCACAATTCTAGAAAATTCTGGAGGAGAAAGGATTCTATCCTGATACTGGATACAATTCTGGTATTCCAGAATCTTCCAGAATTTTCCAGAATCTGCAATTCTGGAAAATTCTGGTAACAATTCTGGTACACTTATTTGTACCAGAATTGTACAATTCTGGTAGTACCAGAATTGTGTTCATATTCTTCACTTTATCCCGTTTTATGTGTTTATTGTATTTATTTAATATCTTTTAAGAGAAACTTTGCTTTTTTAATCTCAGAGCACTTAAACGTGTTTATTGTATTTACTTAAAATCTTTTAAGAGAAACTTTGCTTTTTTAATCTCAGAGCACTTAAACTGACATTCGAAATTCACGATTCGGTTCATTCATAAATATTTCCTGTGGCGCACAGTTTTTATGAACGGATACATAGTAACTTCTAGTTTCGCTGTTGTAACCATAGTTGTTAACCCTCCCGGTCTCACCGTGAGGCTACCGGTTTCGGCAGCCGGTCTCCTGTCTACCAGCTCCCGATATTAAAATTTTCTCTCAAAAATATTTTTCCGTTACACCGGAAGTAAATATTGGCTGTTCCAATCACACCCTGCCAGGTAAACAAAGGCTGTTCCATTCACATCCCGCCTAACGAGATTACGCGAGAACACGAATCAGCTGTGTATTAAGGACAAAATGGCGTCACCTCCGCGAAAAGGGTAGATACAATTCAAAATTCCAAAATAAATGTATAAAAGAGATGGACTTTTTGAGCAAGAGTGATAAATATATACACGCATTGTTTCTGTTGTGTGGCATAACCTTTGCCTTAGTGCACGGAGGATGAAATGACGTTGTTCGCCATAGAGTAACAGAGGGACACAAACGTAGTGCTCGACTTCGGACTCAAAATGCTGAAATTCTGTTTACATTATTCACAGTCACTTCGGTGTTTGTTATTTGTAGCTGAGCACAACCTACCATTCTCAGTAGCTTGCACTGATGAGACATAAGTTGTCGAAATGCCCATATGTAGATAGTAAATTTACAGTGACTTCGTTATTGAGTTATTTAATCATATGCAAAAATAATGAAACTTAAGAACTAGATGACTTTACAGAGGAAGTGACAAAATTGGAAATATCAACATTAATTAAGCCACCGAGTGTTACACTTGTACTGGGGCTTGTACTTTGGAATACTTACATGTATGTATACCAACAAAGAGGAGCAAGACAATGAAATGTAAATAAATAGAGTTTTAAATAAATTGCCAACATCCCATATAAAAACTGAAAAGACAACCTAAACCGGGAAGGAAAATTTCGGATTTAAATTCTTGAAAAAATTAAATGTCAAGATTTCAGCAAAACAGTAATAATTATGCTTTGATTTCATCTTCTTTCAGTTTATCGATCTATCACTGAAATGATGAAGATTATTAAACATAAAACACAAACAAACATAGAATAAATACTTAAAAGCTTTACACCTAGGTATATATGTGAATTTAATGTCCTGTTACAAAGTTTGGTAGCATATAGTTTTACCCCTGTCCCTCATGACCTAACAAACCAGTTTCTGGACCTTTTTTAAACAGTGCTTGAGGTATTTACTTGATATTTTGTATGTGAGTTAACAATAATAAACAACAGATATAACTTTGTTAGGATTCAAGACTTTTTAGTAGGAGGTACACATGTATAAGCATATCCCAAGTGAAATACCAGTAAAACAAAATACAAAACATGTCCCTGGGGAGATAGCATTTAAAAATAAACTTGTCCCTAATGAAATAACACTCAACACTAAACACTAAGCTTTATTATCCCCCCGCTTAGCGAAAGCGGGGGGATTACGTTATGCAGTCTGTCCGTCTGTACGTACGTACGTACGTATGCACATGCGTTTGTAATGCTCCCTGATAGCTCTGGAACTATAAGGGATACAAATTTGAAACTCGGCACCATAGTAGAGTATGATCAGAAGTAGCGCCCTTTGGATTCAGAATTTAGGTCAAACACCCTAGGGGCAAATTATGGGCGAAAAAGAATTTTTGCGATATCCAATAATTAAAGAAATTTCCAAGGCCATTTGGGCTAGAAAGTTGAAACTCTGGAATCGACTCGCATATTATGTAGCAACTTCACAGAGGGTGTCGGAACTTTGGTATGACCCCTCAGGGCATGGCCACTAGGGGGTAAAAAAAAACCCGAAAAAATCGATTCCGCTAGAACTCCTCTTACACCTTAAAACGCAGAAACCTTGTAATAAGGGTTTAAGTAACACTATAAAAGTTGTCTGTGCCGAAGGTTTCGGAATTTTGAAATTTGCCCCCAGGGCAGAAAAATGAGCGAAAATGTATTTAGAGATATTCAGTAATAAGTGAAATCTTCTGAAGTATTCATGTTTGGAAGCTGAAACTTTGTATGCAAGTTCGATTATATGCATCTGATTTACTGATGATAGCGGACTTTTGGTATGACCCCTAGGGACATGCCCTTAAGGGGCCAAAAAATGTTAAACAATCACTACTCATCAGAACGACTGGAACTTTATGTATAATTTTGATTTTGTGGTTTATATTTTCATGAGAAATTATTGGAATTGCTCTTTGAATCCGTTCTAAGCTTTTAGAATTTAGACCCCGGTGCCAAATTTGGTAAATTTCCTGAAAATGTCAAAGACTAATAATTTTTGAAATTCAAACATGAGGTTTTATAATTAAGCAAATTTTTAATGTCATCAGCTAGTATGAACACTAGGATTTCAAGGCCTCTAGGGGGTCCAAAAAACAAAAAAATCGATTCTGCTGGAACTCCTCTTACACCTTAAATCGCAGAAACCTTGTAATAAGGGTTTAAGTAACACTATAAAAGTTGTCTGTGCTGAAAGTTTTGGAATTTTGAAATTTGCTCTCAGGGCGAAAAATGAGCGAAAATGTATTTTGAGATATCCAGTAATACGCAAAATTTTCTGAAGTATTCATGTTTGGAAGCTGAAACTTTGTATGCAAGATCAATGCATCTCATTTACTGATGATAGCGGACTTTTGGTATGACCCCTGGGGGCATACCCTGAAGGGACCAAAAAATGTTAAACAATTACCGGTAGTTATCATCAGAACGACTGGAACTCTATGTATAATTTTGATTATGTGGTTTATATTTTCATGAGGAATTATTGGATTTGCTCTTTGAATACGTTCTAAGCTTTTGGAATTTAGACCCCGGTGCCAAATTTGGTAAAGTTCCTGAAAATGTCAAAGACTAATAATTTTTGAAATTCCAATATGAAGTTTTATGATTAAGCAACTTTTTTCATGTCATCAGCTAGTATGAACATTAGAAATTTAAAAATATGATTCTAATTTTGGTAAATTTCCTGAAACTCTCAAAGACCATATCTTTTTTGATGCCTTATAGTTATAATGATAATTTTCAATGGTCAGATTGCAAAAAACCTTGATTCTAATTTTGGTAAAGTTCCTGAAACTCTCAAAGACCCATTATTTTTTGGAATTCTACCTAGCAATTTCCTGAAACTCTCAAAGACTCATTATTTTTTGGAATTCTACCTAGCAACCATATCTCTTTCAATTCCTTACAGTAAAAATGATGATTTTCAACAGCCAGGTTGCAAAAATCTTTGATTCTAATTTTGGTAAAGTTCCTGAAACTCTCAAAGACCCATTATTATTTTGGAATTCTACCTATCAACCATATCTTTTTGGTGTCTTACAGTTATGATGATTAATTTAGTTTCAAAAACACTTGTCTTTTTATACGACATCTAATGGTATGGTGCTGTCATCGGCGTCGGCGTCGTTGTCGTTGTCGTCGTTGTCTGTAGACACTTTTGTTTTTGGTCAATCACTTTAGTTTCAGTTGACCAATCCTTATGAAATTTTAACACAATCTTCCTTGGCACAAAAGGAAGGCTTGGCTTAGGTTTGGTCATTGTGGCCTCACCTGTTTTGAAAAAAGGGGCCAAAAGGGGTTAAATTTGATGTTTTAACATATTTGACTGTAGAATCTTTATTATTTATCGGATTTTGATGGGGTTTCTTTCAGTGTCTTCCTGAGGAAATTTACAATCAGCAGTATGCAATGGATTTTATGTGGCATGTACCGTTCACGAGATAAAATTTTAATTTTTAGTCTGATTTTATGCAGTGGATTCCTTATGAAAAATTAACATGGCGCTGCACCATTAGATATTTGATAACTTGTTCCTTTTCAAAGCTATGAGGGGCCCAACGGGGCAAAAATTGAAAACATGCGGATTACCTAAAATTTTTATTTTTCATCCAATTTCAATGGGATTTTTTTCTTTACTTTCCTCTCATTGTAGGCTTTAAGTAGTATGTTGACAGCTCTTACCGATTCCGAGCTATTAGGGGTCAAAAGGGCCAAAATTGCAATTTTTAGAAATATGTAAAATCTTTATTTTACATCAGATTTTGATGGGATTTTTTTCTTTGGATTCCTCTCAATGTATGCTTTCAGCAGTATGTCAACAGATTTGTTGTAGCTCTTACTGTTTACGAAATATAAGGGGTCAAAGAGGTCAAAATTGCAATCATTAGAAATATGTGAAGTCTTTATTTTTCATTAGATTTTGATGGGATTTTTATCTTTGGATTGTTCTCATTTTAAGCTTTCAGTGATATGGCAGTATATTTTGCGTTGCTCTTTGGTTTCCAAGCTATAATGGGTCAAAGGGGCCAAATTGCAATGCTTCAAAATATGTGAAATCTTAATTTTTCATTGGATTTCAACCTGAGTTTTTTCTTTGGATTTCTTTTGATGGTAGTCAACAGAATTTCTTAGCTCTTACAATATCCTATTAATAAGGGATTAAAAGAGCTAATTTTTATTTCCACTAGTTTGTGTCCAGTAAATTTCTGTGACAAGGTCCTTTTTGTGTCCAGCAAATTACTGTGTCCACATTAATTTTAGTCTACACTTGTTCAAATTTCAGTGGTCGACATGCTGCGGTTGTATCATGCTGCACTCATCGTAGCCCTTTATTTTACAAGGGGAGGGGGTCCAAAAAGGGGGAGGGGGATCACAATCTTTGATTGTTTTTTTCATTCTTTGTAAAAAAGGTCTTGAATGTTTTGAAAATACCTGGACCAGATCTTAAGGTGGTACAGGGGGTCTAAAAAAGGTCAGGTGGAATTTTCGTATACATGCATTTGAATGACTTACAGTCTGTTATCGGAGCATACAAAAAATAAAATGAAAAATGAGGGGCTCTGGCCATATAAGAATGAAATCTGTAATATAAAAATGAGCTATATTGGTTGAAATGATAGAAGAATATTAGCGAATTTAAAAAAAAAAATTTAATTTATGTCACTTTCATCAGAAATATGTTTTTTTTTAAATTTGGTAAATTTTAAGCTCATAAAATGTCCTTCAATTTCCATAAAAAAATATTTGGGGTCACCGAACTTACCTTTGAATAAAGATTTCAAGATTTATTATGTAAATAATTATTATACCTTAGTTATCTTTTTCTATAACAAATGATCATACAATATTTCTACTATTTTTCCATTTTCAAAGATTTGACTATTTTCCCTCATTAGCATAAACTATTTTCCCTCATTAACATATCTTTTTAACTATTTTCCCTCATTAGGATAAACTATTTTCCCTCATTAACATATCTTTTTGTCTGGTGTTTCTTTCGGTATAATAAAACACTTACTGACTGGATATTTGCGGAATAGTAAGTTTACTGTCCCCTCGGATACAACTATTGCCCTCGGCTATGCCTCAGGCAACAGTTGTACCTCAGGGACAATAAACTTACTATTCCACTCATACCCAGTCAATTAGTATAAACTATTATATTTCGCTAACATTCCAATAGTGATCTCCAATTTTTGTCACATTCACAATTTAAAATTCCCATGATACCTTAAGGAACGTAATGATTCGCAAATGATTTGGCCTTATCATACAAAAGTTAACAGTCAAAGTACTTTTAACAGCTGATGGATGAGATAAATGATTTCATGTGCTTGAAAATAAATAGAGCAGAGGGAATGAAAAAAATAATTCTGATTATACATGTAATATTAATTGGTATTGAGCAATGAAAGTTTTGTGATATCCAGTACAGATTTACATGTTGAGTTTTTTTTCAGGAAATAAGTAAATATCCTCAAACAGTTTACAACATGTCATTCTGGCTGCCTGAGAAATACACGGAAAATGACTTTTACGATGTTGTGCGGAGTGTTGGAGGAGATGTTGTAGAACAAGTGAATCTAACAGATGACTTTTATCACCCAAAACACCAAAGGCAGAGCCATTGTTATGAAATTGTATATAGACATATGGCTAAGGCATTGTCAAAAGACGAAGCTAATGTTATACACAAACAAATAGGAGAAGCTGCATGTAAAGAACTTGGGGTAGAGATGAGATGGTCTTGGAAATAAAAATCTCAAATTGGAATATGATGAATTTAAATTATTGAAGTTTTTATCTTGATAACTTGAATGAACTGTCCAAGTGAATGTTACCATAACTTTACTTCCATTGTCTGTGAAGGCCATTGCCTGCACTCTGCCACCTGCAAACTTTTTTCATATAAAGCTTTTAACTCTACATTTCTTGCTCTTGGTTAGCAGACCCTTTCAAGATAATTTTTGACATTTTATGCCCATCTTCACTAAATGATGATGCCCTCAGTCATGTATTCATCTGTCTGTCTGTATGTGTGTCCATCAAATCCACAAATGGCAAAAGTTCTCTAATATCAATATATGATCAAAAGAGCATTCAGTCTTCAAATTGGTCTGTAAGTGTTAGGGCATGCTTGATTTCCCATCAGATGTCCAAGTTGTACCAGAATTTTGCCCCTTGAATTCTCATAATTTTGTAAACCGATAATTTGTGAACAAAATTACATACCATCTTCAAACTTGATATGTTTATTATTTACTACTATAAAATTCTGGCTAAGTTTGATTTTGGGTACAGAAGTCCCGAGTTATTCTAGTGTAATGCCCCTTTAATCATGGAACTTTCAGGTATAATTTCTTAACCAAACTGAATACAATCTTCGTACTAGCATTATGTACATGTAATATTGTATATATATATTTTGAACTTTTTATCTGCACCTAGATAAAATATTATGGCTGAAGAACCTTTCAGATTTTATTCATAGTAAAAGTTTTTAGTTGCACTGCTAGATGTTTTTATTATTAGGGCCCCGCATCGAGATGCCGGTGCCCTATAGTTTTCACTTTGTCTGTCCGTCCGTCTGTCCGTCCGTCAGCAATTTTTTTTTGTCAAAGATTTCTTGGCTTGTAAAAGTGGGAATGATTTGAAATGTGGTCCGAAGCTTGGAATTGATGAGTTGTATTGTGTAAGCAATTTTCAAGTTTGTCGGACTTCCACGTCCTGTTTGCCAATACTTTGATTTTTTTACTTTAGCAAATTTTTCGTCACAGATTTCTTGGCTTCTACAATAGGGAATGATTTGAAATTTGGTCTGGAGCTTGGAAATGATAACTGGTATCGTGTAAGCAATTTTCAAGTTTGTCAGATATCCACTTCCTGTTTGCGGATACTTTGATTTTTTTCTTTGAACGAAATTTTCGTCAAAGATTTCTTGGCTTGTATCAGTGGGAATGATTTGAAATTTAGTCTGAAGCTTGGAAATGATGAGGTATATTGTGTAAGCGATTTTCAAGTTTGTCGGACTTCTACTTCCTGTTTGCCAATACTTTGATTTTTTTACTTTTGACAAATTTTTCGTCACAGATTTCTTGGCTTATACTTTAAGGAATGATTTGAAATTTGGCCTGGTGCTTGGAAATGATGACTTGCATTGTGTAAGCAATTTTCATGTTTGTCGGTGATCTACTTCCTGTTTGCCAATACTTTGATTTTGTTCTATGAACAAAATTTTCATCACAGATTTCTTCGCTTCTACAATAGGGAATGGTTTGAAATTTGGTCTGACGTTTGATAATAATGAGTTGTATTGTGTAAGCAATTTTCAACATTGTCAGGTGTCCACTTCCTGTTTGCCGATACTTTGATTTTTTACTATCAACGAAATTTTCGTCACAGATTTCTTGGCTTCTACAATAGGGAATGGTTTGAAATATGGTGTGAAGCTTGGAAATGAGGATTTGTATTGTGTGAGTGACTTATAGGTTTGTCACTGAATTACTTTCTGTTTTGCTGAGACTTTGATTTTGAACTTTAAATGACTTGATATTTAGTCTGAAGCAAAGAAATGATATAGTTTGGTAAAAGTTCAAGAAATCACTGTATCCAGCAAATTACTGTATCAACACATTAGTGTGTCAAACAGAATTTGAATCCACACTCATCTGATTTTTACTTTTGCCCAGAGTTTCAGGATCGAAATTGCGGGGCCCTTCCAACAACGCCAGTTTCGACATGCTCTAGTATTTTAAAGCAGGGTTCGTACAGGTCCTTGAATCCTTGAAAAGTCATGGAATTTCAATTTGAAAATTAAAGGCCTTGAAAAGTCATGGAATCCAGTATTTTTGCCAAAAGTCCTTGAAAAGTCCTGGAAATTAATCAAAATATATAAAATATTTTTATTGTCGTAGGAAACTTGTGGGTTTGTTGTATAACAATCTTGTCAGTGAGGTCAGTATTAAAAGGAAGTAATCAAACATCATTAAAGGGGAAGTAATCATCCTGGTTTCCTTTTTATCAACAGCTTTTCTCCTATTGATTTTTATTCAAAAAAGGAACCAGATAATATGATCGGAACACAGCATGACATTGCAATAATATTGTCAGAATGATTAATAAATGTCTTTGATTTTGGGTATGGAATTTTAAGAAAAATCCTTGAAAAGTCATGGAAAAGTCATGGCAAATTGGAACAAAAAGGGTGTATGAACCCTGTTAAAGTAAATGATATAATTTTAATAAGTATGTGCTGGAACCAATAGGGCAAATGTATCCCTTATCTGGAGTGCTCTGGATAATGGAGGAATTTACCTTCACAGAACAGAACATGGATTGTATGTGTTTCACCACGTCACTCTGGCCAGGTTTAACATTACTTCAGAAGTATAAGTGGTTTTGGTGTTATGCTTCTCAAAAAACTTTGAATTTTTTTTAATGTTTATTGTGTCCTACCAATAACATGCAAATGAAAAAGCATTGTCTTAAAATAGTTATCGCTAAACTCTGTCCAAGTTTAATTATACCCCCACTTGAAAAGTGGGGGTATATAGTGATGGGGGTGTCTGTCCATCCGTCCGTCTGTCCTTCTTTCCATCCGTCCGTCTGTTACACCTGAGGGTACCCATTTCTTATCCGCTACTCCACCTGAACCACTGAATAGATTTTCATGAACTTTTAACACAAACTTTATGACATAATGTAGATGTGCACCTCCTATTTCAGAATTTTTTATGACATAATGTAGATGTGCATCTCCTATTTCAGAATTTTAATTGATCCATATTTGGGGTTTCCCATAGCGAAACATAGACTTTGCCATTACGTTACAAGTGGGTATCCATCTCTTATCCGCTACTTCTCCTGAACCACTGAATAGATTTTCATGAAACTTTAGTACAGTCTTTATGACATAATGCAGATGTGCACCTGCTATTTCAGAATTTGATTTGATTGATTTTTGGAGTTTCCCATAGCAAAACTTCGCCATTATGTTACAAGTTGGTACTCATCTCTTATCCGCTAATCCTCCTGAACCACTGAATATATTTTCATGAAACTTATGAAGAACAACAATAAAAACATTGTTCCTTTGCTTGTTTTTTACCATGTATTTGTAGAGACTTTGTCTCATGTGCATTTACTCCATATTCTTTCATTCACCATTTAACACAGTCTTTATGACATAATGTAGTTGTGCACCTCCTATTTCAAAATCTGATTTGATTGACTTTTGGGGTTTCCAAAGCAAAACATAGACTTAGTCATTACGTTACAAGTGGGTACCCATCTCTTATCTGCTACTCCTCCGGAACCACTGGATAAATTTTCATGAAACTTTAACACAGATTTTATGACATAATGTAGATGTGCATCTCATATTTCAGAATTTCATTTGATCGATTTTTGGGGTTTCCCATAGCAGAACATGGACTTGGCCATTACGTTACAAGTGGGTACCCATCTCTTATCCGCTGCTCCTCCTGAACCACTGAATAGAATTTCATGAAACTTTAACACAGTCTTTTTGACATAATGAAGATGTGCACCTCATATTTCAGAATTTGATTTGATTGATATTTAATTTCTGGAATCAAATGGGGTGCTTGGGGTATTTAAGCTCACAGTTTTTAGCTCACCTGGCCTAAAAGGACTTCAAAACTGGTGCTGAAAATAGTTCTTTGACCGCCATTTTCAAAATGGCCGCCAAAAAAGGCAGGAAAATTCAACCTTGTCCGATTTCAATGAAATTTAGTTTCCAAATAGATATTGATGTTCCGAATTCAAAACTGGTATGGAAATTGTTCCTTGACTGCCATTTTCAATGAAATTTGGTTTCCAAATAGGTATTGATGTCGCAACTTCAAAACCGATGTTAACAAGAATAGAATTCCAGGGTCCCGTGCCGTTCAAGCAATATACTAGTATACTGTATATGAAATTGCAATATTTTCAAACATTCAGGGCTTTCCAGAATTAAATATGTGGGGATACAAAAAGTATCGACCAAGGCTGATATTCGAACTTGAGCAAGGTATACCCATAAGTGGTATTAACATTGGGTATAAATTTCATGAAAATCTGTCAAAATTTGTAGCCATGAGACTACATGGTCAATTTTTTGATAAAACAGGGCCATTATTTTGGTCAAAGTCCCATAATTCCGTCCAAACGTCTCGACCAAGGCTGACCTTCAACCTTAACCAAGGTATTAGTGATATAAACATTTGGTATCAATTTCATGAGAATCCGTCAAAATTTGTAGGCATGAGAGTGCTTAAAGGTCAATTTTTGGCTAAAATGGTGTCGTTTTTTTTTTTTTTTTCTCAAAGTTCCATAACTCCATCAAGAAGTATGGACAGAGGCTGATTTAAAACTTGACCAAGGTATTAGTGGTATGAACATTTGGTAAAAATTTCATGAAAATCTGTCAAAATTTGTAGGCATGAAAGCACTTACAATGTCACTTTTTGGATAAAAAAGTCATTATTTTCGTCAAAGTCCCATTACTCTGTAAAAAATTATCGACTAAGGCTAATTTTCAAACTTGACCAAGGTATTAGTGGTATAAACATTTGATATAAATCTCATGAGAATCCGTCAAAATTTGTAGGCATGATAGGGCTTACAAGGTAAATTTTTGGTTTAAACAGTGTCATTATTTTGGTCAAAGTCCCATAACTCTGTCAAAAAGTATCAAACAAGGATGATTTTCGAACTTGAACAAGGAATTAATAGTATAAACATTTGGCATAAATTTCATGAGAAAGCCGTCAAAATTTGTAGGCATGAGAGCGCTTACAAGGTAAATTTTTTGGCTAAAATGGTGTCGTTATTTTGGTCAAAGTCCCATAACTCTGTCAAAAAGTATTGATCAAGGCTGATTTTCGAACTTGACCAAGGTATTAGTAGTATAAACATTTGGTATAAATCTCATGAGAATCCGTCAAAATTTGTAGGCATGAGAGTGCTTACAAGGTCAATTTTTGGCTAAAACAGTGTCGTTATTTTGGTCAAAGTCCCATAACTCCGTCAAAAAGTATTGACCAAGGCTGATTTTCAAACTTGGCAAAGGTATTAGTAGTATACAGATTTCTTTCAAATACCATGAGAATCTGTCAAAATTTGTAGGCATGAGAGCACTTACAAGTAAAATTTTGGCTAAAGCGGTGTCGTTATTTTGGTTTAAGTCCCATAACTCTGTCAAAAAGTATTGACCAAGGCTGATTTTCGAACTTGACAAAGGTATTAGTGGTATAAACATTTGGTATGAATCTCATGAGAATCTGTCAAAATTTGTTGGCATGAGAGCGCTTACAAGGTCATTTTTTGGCTAAAACAGTGTTGTTATTTTGGTCAAAGTCCCTTAACTCCGTCAAAAAGTATCGACAGAGGCTGATTTGGTATAAGCAGTATAAACATTTCCTATAAATTTCATGAGAATCCGTCAAAATTTGTAGGCATGAGAGCGCTTACAAGGTAAATCTTTGGCTTAAACGGTGTCGTTATTTTGGTCAAAGTCCCATAACACAGTCAAAAAGTATTGACCGAGGCTGATTTTCAAACTCAACCAAGGTATAAGTGGTATAAGCATTTGGTCTAAATTTCAAGAAAATCCGTCAAAATTTGTAGGCATGAGAGCGCTTACAAGGTCAATTTTTGGATAAAACGGAGTCATTATTTCTGTCAAAGTCCCATAACTCCGGTTGAAAGTATCGACCGAGACTGACTTTCAAACTTGACCATGGTATTAGTGATATAAACATTTGGTATAAATTTCATGAAAATCCGTCAAAATTTGTTGGCATGAGAGCGCTTACAAGAAAGTGTGATGGACAGATGCACGAACACACAGACACCCGGCATTTTTATGTCCCTGCTCCGCGGCGGGGGACAAAAATTATTCATTGACTGCTATGTTCAAAATGGCTGCCAGAAAGGGTGGGAAAATTCAACATTATCTGATTTCAATTAAATTTGATATCCAAGTGGATATTGATGTCACTACTTCAAAACTGGTGTTGAAAATTGTTTGTTGACTCACATTTTCAAATGGCTGCCAAAAAAGGCAGGAAAATTCTAAATTGTCCTACTTTGTATTTTGTAAAATTCAATGTTATCCAATTTCAATGAAATTTGGTTTCCAAATAGGTAGTGATGTCGCAACTGAAAATTGTTTGCTGACCGCCATTTACAAAATGACGTCTCAACTTCAAAACTGGTGTCGAAAGTGGTCCTTAAAAAGGACATTTTTTTGTCAAAAAAGCCCAACAAAGAAATATAGTAAAACATGATCAGACTTTAAATACTGTTCAAGATATTGGTGGTGTTTGAAGTACAAAAGTTTGAGAGACTGAAGATCAACTGTATAACTTACAATTTTACCTTGATTGTGGCAACTACAAGCCATGTGAGTGATACAGGCTCCTGGAAGCCTTTGGTTCTAGTTTAAATTCAGAGAAGTGAGTGTTTCAGGATTTATGAAGCTGAAATTTTGCTATATATGTGGCAGGGTATCATGCAAAGCACTAGGGACTTTTCCTCATGGACTTGAGAGGGTACATGCACTTTTCTCTGCAAAATGATGTCAGTAAAGGTTTAGTCCATATGTCCTGGAATAACAACCTGAAATTCAGTTTTTCTGTCGCCTGTTGTGTCGCCTGCTGTAAGCAGAGTCAACATATAGGGATTACTATCTGTCGTCTTACGTCATCGTCGTCCAGTGTCATCTGTCGGTTTTGGAATCCGCAACTCCTTCAAAACTACTTGTCCGATTCCAACCAAACTTTCAGGATATGTTGTTCACTTGGTGTAGTTGTGGGATCAATTAACTTTTTGCCAACAATCCTTGAACACAAGGATTGTTAACAATCCTTGGATAAAAATTTTATCCAAGGATTCTATCCAAGGATTGTCCAAGGATTGTTCTATATATTTCTATGAATTGAATTTTAGTGAAGATTTAATACTTTATAAAATGTTTTATCAATTTATATTTAATTTTTTTGAAGTTATATTGTGAAAATATGAAAAAAAAATAGAAATTGTTAGAATTTTTCTTAGCTTGGGTTATGTTTTTACATTTATAGGAATGTATTCTTTGAAGTTTGTTAATTAATACCTGAAACTTGGCATGGGATACATGTAGGTTTTAATAGGAAATATGTAGTAACTTTTATTAATAAACTCAGCTGCAGCTAACTGCGTAACAGTAGCAAAATTTACATAATATACATTAAAATAAATCATTATGAGCACATGTATCCATGTATTACATGGTACACAAATTAATTTAAAATTTTGGTAACTTCAACTAAGATTCTTTTTGAAATGGTCAAGGATTCCTTAAAGGGGCTGTTGTGTATTACTGCTGTACTGATCCTTAAAAGATATACTAGTAGTCTGGGTATGAATTCATCTGCTATCTGCTGGCATATGATGTTGAATACAACTTCTGCAGTTTCCCCATTGGTCCCGCCATATTCTCTCATCAAGATTCATTGGAAGTGCATCTGATGGTATGCATTTTATAACTTGAATTTATATCTTGTCTTTGCCCAGAAAATGTTGTAGTCATTTTTTACTCTATAATTTTCACAATAGATCCATGAATATACCTTATTATAGAATTACAGCATCCACTTATAGACACTAAGTAAGAATTATAACTAGAAAAAAAAATTGAAATTTTCAGAATTTAAGAATTTTACCATATTCACATATTCATCAGTAAATCTGACAATGTGTAATTGCTCTGAGCTTTTGATTTGCAATCTATGAATACTGTGTAAATGTGAATGAAGTATTCAGCTAATAAGATGTTACACAAACTGCATTAAAATACCTGTTTAGCTCACCTGGCCTAAAAGGCCAAAAGCATTTTCCATCTCTTCTTTTTTTTGGACAATCTTTTTTTTTTATAAATGTCTGTCTGTCTGTTTGTTTGTCTGTTTGTCTTTTGTGTATTTCTTTTAAATGGTAAGTGATAGGGCTTTCATATTTTGCATGTGCATTCCTTGTGGC
The DNA here is from genome assembly GCA_002080025.1 of Modiolus philippinarum. Lineage (NCBI taxonomy): Eukaryota > Metazoa > Mollusca > Bivalvia > Mytilida > Modiolidae > Modiolus > Modiolus philippinarum. The sequence continues at coordinate 38,588 of MJUU01037446.1, forward strand.
AAGACCTTTTAATTGGTATAGGAATATTTGACCTTTTGACATTGACCTTGGCCCGTGAACAACTGAATAAAAACTTTAACACTGAGTATATTTTTTTAATGGTAAGTGATGTGGCTTTCATATTTTGCATGTGCATTTCTTGTGGCAAGACCTTTTAGTTGATAACAGAATATTTTACCTCTAGACCTTGACCTCGGCATATGACCATATTTGAAAATTTTAACATTGGACAGTCATTTAAATGGTTATTGGCCAAAGGGAGATAAGCCAAATTGATATGAGGAATGTAAGTAATATTTTGATGATATTGATCAGATTTAAGTTTACTTTATATAAAAAAAAAACAATAAAACATCTACATGTATATGGGAGAAATATTTTTGGATGTCTAAAGATTTTTTTTTTAAAAAGATCTTTTTTATTATTATTCATTTTTTCATTTAAATTTTAACATTAGGAATATCTTTTGAATGATAAGTAATAGGTTTTTTTTTATTTCACAAGTGTATAAATGGTGATTTGATTTTTCATTTTAATCCAGAATTTATGTAGATATTATTGATTTTTTACATGTAGAAACAATAAATTTAATATGTAAGAAAATGTTTCTGGATATCTACAGAATACGTATTGAAAAAAGCTTTTATATTGTTCAGTATAGTTTCTCAATTTGAAACTTAAACATTTTGTATATACTTTGAATGGTAAGGGAACATGTTTTGTGTTTCACAGTTTGGTGACTTATTGTGTTTACTGTTCCTTATTATATTTCAACTTCTTATGACAGATAAATGATTTGTTTGTTACCTAAAATGTCTATTATTTTCTACTATGAAGAATATATAAAAATATCTCTTATGCAATCGGATGATCAAAGTACTGAGAGCATTGGTCTAATGCAATCAAATAATCAAAGTACTGATAGAACTGGTAGAGAGAAACACAAAAAGTTATTTAAAGAGGGGTTGCAAAAGTTGTTTTACCTCTTGATAATGCCTGATCTGCAGTGGGGGTCCTTTGGGTAACTTTTATGTCTGTAAACAATATCAATTTTCATGATTTAACTTTTCAATTAATGCCAGAATTTATAAATACAAACATGTATTAATTTCTAAATAACAGCACATAAATTTCCGTTTATGATTATTGTTTTTTCATCTTGTCTGCTTATGGAGCATAAGTGTTTCACAAAACACATCTTGAATTCTTCAAATTTTGTAATCAAATAACAGTAACCATTTGTACTTTTTGTACAAGGTTACTGTTCATGCATTGAATTATACGTCTCTCCAAGTTTCAATGCAACATTAAGGAAACTAACCTTTCTAAATTAAAATCTCCAGGGGTGCTGTAGACTCTCCATTGGCCAAAAAATCATCTTTTAGAGTATAAGTGGGAGAAGCAGCGTTTTTTAACGGACAATCAGGATTCTCTTGGGAACTAACAGCACTCTACTTTTTGCAAATCTCGTTCTTTTCTCGTCCGAGGCCAAGTTTTTAGTCAGCTCAGTTCTTTAATTTCAGTTTCCGCTACATATACTATGTACTTTAATCCAAAATTCAAGGAATATTTACTCCAAATCTATCCCAATGAGCTTGAAATTAAAGAGACTACTGAAACTTTTCCAGCTTAGTAATTAGATCTTATGATATACATTGACGAAGATGGACGTTTGAAATCTAAGATATATGACAAACCTAATGACTTAAGCTTCTCAATTGTGAACTTTCCCTTTCTGAGCAGCAATATGCCTAAGTCTCCAGCTTAATGCCTATGAAGTGTGCATTTCACAGTTGATTCGTTACTGTCGAGGATGTAGTTTAACAGAGAATCAATTTTACCTAATAACACAATAACCTTGCCCCCCCCCCCCCCCCCNTTTCAGGACTTGAATGTTCCTGTCTAGCCCTTCTGTGATGCAGAATTCAAGTGCTATGAATATGGCTACAAGTTCTCCTAGCAAGATGGATCCTCTTTGTGCGACAGGCCTGTGCAATCTAACTGCGGGTTCCTGGTTTTCAGTATAGATTATGGCTCCTGCCCTACATTGGCCTGGATTTCCTAAGCAGGATCCATCCGTAAAGACTATTGCTTGTGTGTAGTGTGGTTCTCGCATTAATTCTGTAATCACTTCCTGGCACATTGTTTCCTGCTCAGATGTTCTTGATTTTGAGCTGCCAAGCCTGTTCCAGTATGATGGCCGTTGTTGTAACATGGTAACTTCTCCCAATTCTCTTATCCAGACATCCGGGCAATTTACCTGTGGAGGAGGTCAAAAGGTCCACATTTCACTATATAGCTAAGTAACTTCAACTTTGATTTATTTATTCATTTTTCAAGATATTTAAATGAAACTCGGAATATGCATTTGGAACGTCAATATAAACATCATATCCGAATTACAAGATCATAGTTATTATAACACCGATTTTATTGCAATTTAAAATATCGATATTTTACATAGATTATATCTGTAAACATCGATCGCGTCACCGCCTATATTTGGGCAGGGACTAGTCCCTGATTGGGGGTGTAAGATTGAAATCGACTGATCTAATTGGTCAATTCAACTTTGTGATGTCACGCCGGATAAGAGAATCTGTATGCAAATTCTGGCTCCACCAGTTTGATGTTGATTCCTGTCCCTTCTCCATATCATGAGCTTGATTTAAAGCTTTCCCCATTGCTGTTATAAAGCTGTCAAATGATGTCTTTTCATGGTATCTGATTAGTTGTTGTTTGATTGGTTCAGTTGCAGATTTTGACTGGATCTTCGCTACTTCTCTAATAGCCATCTCTTCGATTCTCAAGTCTAGTGGTATGATTCCTGCCTCAACTTCCAGGATTTTCCTTCCTGATGTAGATGGCATGTTCAGGCAGAGAATGAGTGACTTTCTTTGAATGTTGTCCAGTTTTGTAATTCCTTTGGGTTTGCTACTTGCCAGGTGATACAGCTGTACTCAGCTACTGATCGATTTTGCTTATCTTTTTGATGTCTCTCAGGATGCTTAGATTACGCAGTGCTCTCTTTTCTATTCCTTCTATGTGTTCATGAAATGTCATTTGCTCATCAAGAGTAACCCCTAGCAGCTTTGGGTTTTTGTTGTATTTAAGGGTTTTCCCGTTAGCTGTAGTAATCTTATATCTATCATCAATTTTCTTTCTTGAGAAGATGAGAAGACTTCTGTTTTTTCCAAGTTAAGATTGACCCTCCATTTCCTTGTCCATTTCATTGTTGTTTCTATATCTTTAGTGACCTTAGTTTTAATTTCTCCACATCTTCTGGTCCTGATTGCCACAAGGTGCCATCATCTGCAAACTTTGTGTGGTCCCCATTTATATTTTCCATGATGTCACTGATGTAGATTTTAAATAAGGTTGATGCCAGAACTGATCATTGCGGCAGTCCTATTGTTGTGTTGAAAGAATCTCCAGTGAAGTTTCCAAGTATACATCTTGCTGTTCTGTTGCTGAGGAAGTCCTTTATCCATTTCCAAACTTTACTTCTTATTCCGAGCTGTTGGAGTTTAACAAGTAGACCTTCACGCCAGGTGGAGTCAAATGCTTTTTCAAGGTCAATAAAGCAAGCAAGCAATGGTGACTTCTTTGTTGTTAAATTTTTCTGTGATGTCCTGCGTGAGTCGTAGTAGGCAGTATGTGGTGGAGTGTTTCTTCCTGAAGCCTTCCTGTTTATCATCTATCAGTCTATTTCCCTCGAAGGTGTATATACTCTAGGATATCTTGTCTGCTCAGCTTGTCCAAGAAACGTTCCAAGTCTTCTTCCGTCCGGAAGAACTAAGGCACGTTGATATACCTGGCGTTGGTCTAGCTCTCCGGACTATATGTGTCGTAGAAAAAAAAATTAGAAGGGCGAGTTTATATTTAAGGCCATAGTCTGTTGCTGATGTCTCTACAAGGCCATCTCTGGAAAGTCCACCGCTGATGTATTCAGAATGAAGTAATATCGATCCTGGATACTTGTCCTTTTTACTTCTGTATTTCTGATGGAGGACCAATAGCAAAAGTACAGAACTTTGGTCTCTGGATCCTCGAGTAAATGAACATCAGGACTACTTTGTATTGGTGGTGGTTAGCAACTGCTTTGGTTGTAGCCGTGAAGGTTCAAGTTCCGCTCTTCTGGTCTCTTGGTTGATGGGTGTCGGACAGGTTTCTTCTTGGTATCTGGTCTCGCATGCTGTGCATGGTGGCGGCAAAGAGCGTCTTTTCGGGTAAAGTACTGTTAAAATATTTAACAGCATTACTGATTGGAAGGTCCACGCCTGTCACCAGCTGTACACCTGAATGGTACCTTGTGTCTTCGAATGTCGTACCAGGCTCTTCTTTCACGTATATCATTTATCACAAATCTCGCAGGAGAACATAGTGACTTTTCTCCCCGATGATCAGAACGAAACTTGGCTACAATACTCTCTATATATACTGTTGACGCAGACAGAATAGAAAACACTTGTCAAATTGCGACATAAGTGCCGTTTGCAAAATCAGAGCTTCGTGTGCAAAATCAGAGGAATGCGTACATATGTAAAGGGTCGTGTGCATTTACTTAGCCATGTGCATTAATACGTGCATCCTTGCAGCATTTTGGATTTTCAGAAAATCAACTGTACTTTCTCCGTGTTTTTTGCGAACATTGCCGTGGAAGCACCTACAGTCCGTGTGATCTCTATGGAGTTAGTTTGATGTCTTTTTTTAGTAAATAGAATGTAGTAGTATCGATCTTAAAGCAATTAAAGAACTTGCAAAAAAGAAAAAAATATTTTCAGAAAATTCCTTAGGCAGAGTTATGCTATATAGTCTATAGAGCCTTTATGAGTCTGTACACTGAGACAATTACAGCACTTAAATATCTTAAAAACAGCGGAATAACAAAATAAATACATTAGGGTCGATTCAATAAATGTGTCCCTACCTGAACTTCTTGACCAATCACATGCAGTGATGTTGTGACTGATTCATTGATCGATTCTATATCAATAACTGGCGGTTACTTTGTAAAAAGTTGACAAAAAGCTACATTGTGTAAGAATATACACAATATTTGTCTGTTTCCTTCTACATTTGATGACATTGTGATTGACCCATTGACAGTGTGACGGATGCTGTGCACAGAGCAGGACATGCTTACCCTTCCGGAGCACCTGATGTCACTCTTGTTTTATGGGAGTTCACACTGTTAATGCTTTAGTTTTTTGTGTTGTATATGAAATGTTTGTGTGTTTTGTGGTCATGTGGTGTCTTTGGTCTTCCGTCTTTTGGTGTTCTTGCTTTTGCCTTGTCTCTGGACTTTGATTTGTGTAATTTTGTGCTTTGTTCCTTAGGTATTCTACTGTCGTTGTTATTGTGTCTACTTTAAACACAGAAGCTGACAAAATATTTATACGTCACAATCTGATGGTTGGGACAGATTTATTGAATCGGTTCTATACATAGCGCGAGTCAATTGAAATACATAGCACACTAATTCATAGAAATATGGAACAAGAACTTATTCATAAAAGCTGCAATTGATATAAACATGTTATCAGTAAAAAAAATTAAAACAGAGACATTTATATGTTTAATCAATTACATATGCACTGCAATGCACGAGCTTTCAGACAATGCAGGTACTGATTAAGAAAACTGATGCTTTCTCGGAAACTGTAAGATATAGAACATTGATAGTAGGTCAGTAGGTAGATCTTTGATGGTACTACATAGTTCACTTGGTAGTTCTATATTTCACGCTTCGGTGACTTTGTTTTAGTTCTGCGTTAAAGTCCATTTCTCAACAACTACACATTATAAAACCATGATGTTTCATCAAAATAATTGCCTTGATGAGTACTACCCAAATCATTGACAATTTGGTGGCTTTGACCTACATTTTACGCTTCAGTGACTTTGATTAAGTTTTGTTTTAAAGTCCATTTCTCAATAACTACACATTATAAGACAATGGGGTTTCATCAAATTAATTGTCTTGATGAGTACTACCACAATCAGGTGGCTTTGACTTACATTTACGCTTCAGTGACTTTAATTAACTTTTTGCATTTAAGTCTGTTTTTCAACGACTATGTATTGTAGCATCATGATAATATCCGTTTCACTCACAATTGGGTATCTGTGGCCTACATTTTATGCATGAGTGGCTTCGGTCAAATTTGAGTTCAGGTCGATTTCTAAACAACTTCACATTATAAAACAATGTTGTTTCAGCAAATAAATCATCGTGATCAGTACTTCCCAAATCATTGACAGTTAAGTGACTTTGTCCGACATTTTTTGTTTGAGTGACTTAGGTTATCTTTTGCGATAAATTTATTGGCGTTGGCGTCGTCGTTAACCCGCATGTAAACTTTTTTTGAACTTCAATAACTTTCCGAAATCTTGCTCAATATTAATGAAATTTTGACTCAATATTTAGTACAACCTCATATTAATGGAATCCCAAGTTTATTTTTGAAAAAAAAATCCAATTTTTTCGTATTAAGTCATTAGTTTGACTAAGTTTTTGTCTCGCCCGCTACGAAAGGCGCGGAAAGCGAGACGTATGCGTACAAAGTATGACGGCGACGGCGGCGGCGGCGTAAACTTTCATGTTAAGTTTTTGTGATTAGGTCAGTAATATTTGTTATATAGGTTGACCTTGAGTAGTACATGACAGTTTGCTATATGGCTTTTGTCTATGACCTCAATTTCACGGTCCAATGAACATGTTAAGATTTTGTGTTTAGCTTAGTTTCTCAGTAACTATAAGTGGTAGGTCAAGGATATACCGTATATAGGTTGGTCTTGGGTAGTACATGACAGTCTGTTACATGGCTTTTGTCCTTGACCTCAATTTCATGGTCTAGTGAGTATGTTAAGTTTTTGTGATTGGGTCATTTTCTCAGTAACTATTAAGTGGTAGGTCAATAATATTTGGTATATAGGTTGGTCTTGGGTAGTACATAACAGTCTGCTATATGGCTTTTTTCTGTGACCTCAATTTCATGGTCCAATGAACATGTTAAGTTTTTGTGTTTAGTTTAGTTTCTCAGTAACTATAACTGGTAGGTCAATGATATATGGTATATAAGTTGGTCTTGGGTAGTACATGACAGTCTGTTATATGGCTTTTGTCCTTGACCTCAATTTCACGATCTAGTGAGCATGTTAAGTTTTTGTGATAAGTTCATTTTCTCAGGAACTATAAGTGGTAGTTCGATGATATTTGGTATATAGGTTGGTCTTGGGTAGTACATGACAGTCTGCTATATGGCTTTTGTTTGTGACCTCAATTCCACGGTCCAGTGATCATGTTAAATTTCCCAGTATCTATTAATGTAAGGTCAATAATATTTGATAGGTGGGTTTGTCTTGGATGGAACATGACAGCCTGCTATTTGGCTTTGGACCTTGACCTCTTTTTCACGGTCTAGTGAACATGTTTGGTTTTTTAGTATTTATCAGTGGTAGGTCACTGATATTTGGCATTTTGGTTTTCGGTGATGCATGACAGTCTGCTATATTGCTTTTGCCAGTTACCCTATTTTCACAGTCTAGCGAACATGTTAAGTTTCTGATTTAGTCAGTTCGGGTATTCACATCAATTTTGCAACCAAGTAGGGACGGGCAAGATATCAATTTGGGTCCACACTTGTTTTCAGTCATTTTTTGTGTTTACACATGTATCTCATATCTCATGAGCTACTACATGCCATAGACTGATGATTATTGGAAAGTGACATCTTTAGTAATAACCAACATCCATACCAGAATTATATCACCTTGACCGCTTCAATGATTTTGGCTAAATTTTCTATTTAGGTCAATTTATCAATAATGATTAAACAAAATTGAGAATAAGGATTTTAATTTTGATTGCAGAATTGTTGCATATAGTCCTATATATAGATGCACAATAAGCTTTCGGAATTTTATTCCGGTCAAAGCTTTGGTAAATTTCCTGAAAATGTTCAAGACTAACAATTTTTGAAATTTTGCATACCATCAAATATTTTAGCCATTTCTTCATGCAAGACATAATTCTGAAATCTAGGAATTAAAAAAAAAAATGTTTCCAATTTTGGTAAATTTCCCGAAACTCTCGAATACAAGTAATTTTAGGGAATTATTGTTAGCAACCATGTGTTTGATGAATCAAAGTTAAAAACAATATTTTCAATGGTTAGATTTCATTTCATAAATTTTGTATTCCAATTTTGGTTAATTAGTCCAGTTGTGTCTTGGAATTCTACTTAGCAACCAGATCCTTATATAGGCCAAATTAGAATGATAGTGGAGTGAGCAGGCGAGACACTAGGTTATTGGATAAGTGGCCAGATATATTTTTTGATATTGCCTGCCTCGGAGGCAGGCAGTATCAAAAACATCTCTGGCTTCGAATCCCAAAAGAGATTATCCTTCATGGTGTAGTTAAAAGTATGGATTGGGTTTAATCGATAAGCCGGAGTGAACCGGCGGGAAACTGGATCGTCACAAAAAAAGCCCGCAAAAAATTGCCCGTGAAAACGGGAAAGGGTTTTCGGTGTGAAGCGGGAAACACTGATAAAAATCCCCGTGAACCGGGAAAAGGGAATTTGTTTAAGAGTCTTCGTAAAATATACTCCCGCTCGTGAAACGGTTTAGTTGAAAGATGTTGCTGGAATTTCGGAAAACGGACCCCATTGAGACCCCATATCTATAGATACTCACTGTATTCTTTTACCAAGATAACTTTTAACATGTTTAAGTCATCGCGAAGAAATATCTGATTTGAGTTTTACTATGACAATAAATCAAAGTCGCCGAACGGGGCGAGACGCGAACATTTTTAGCGTATTTAGATGAAAAACATCGGGATATTATTTTCAAAAAATGCATGAATGTCCAAAAAGGAGTTCAAACCCCGGACGCCCACCCCCCCCCCGATCCGCCAATGAATCGCATGGAAGGCAGTGATCGAGTCTGTGATAGGTACATTACGGAATGATAGCCACATATTATCGCCATCCAAGTCGACAGACAGACCCAGATTCATTGGACATCATTTAAAGTATAAGCTCGTATGTGTTGCAGTCATGGGATTATTTTTCCCCGTCGTAAGGCGACAGGGGCATTAAACTTCATCCTTGCGTCCGTCCGTCCGTCCGTACATACGTACGCCCGAAATTTTTCGGTCAATTATTTCTCAGCCTGTATACAAATGCAGAAATGATTTGATGTTTGGTCAAAGGCTTTGGTATGATGAGTTGTACCGTGTCTCCTCTTTTTAAGTCGGTCATTTATCTACTTCCTGTTTACCGTTAACTTTGATTTTTTTCCCATATACACGGAGAGAAATACTGCTTGCATTTACACCAAAGGAACATATTATCGATACTTTCATGCGCGATTTGATAAGACAATAGTAAATTGGCATGATGGACAATTGCCACAGAAACGACATCTCTAAATTTAATGATTAAATTTCCACTTTGGCCATACAGTGTCAATTACCAGTTGAAAAGAAAGTGATTATCGGCGGAAAAATTGGAAAAACGAACCTTTTGAATTGGACTTCTCAGCATGGCCATATATTGCAAATTTTCGCGTAGGATTTCTCAGCTTGTGTTTGTAGTAATAATTTGATATTTGGTCTGAAGCTTTGGTATGATGAGTTGTACAGTGTCGCCCATTTTGAAGTCTGTCATTCATCTACTTCCTGTTTATCGATAACTCTGGCTTTTTTCCCAATATACATAGCCTGGTCGAACCTGACCCAACCTCGCGGTAGTCAGCATGGGTCGGGATCTCAGGCTACATTATACTCGGCATTTATTGCAATTTCTCAGCTTGTGTGTGTATGAAAATGAATGGATATTTGGTCTGAAACATTAGTATGATGTGTTGTACTTTACCGCGTCTCCCCTTTTCAAGTCTATCACCCATCGACATCTTATTTGTCGATAACTCTGATTTTTTTCATTATAGTCACTATAGTCCAAATTTTCGTCTAGGATTTCTCAGTATGTGTATGTAGAAATGAATTAATTTAGTATTTGGTTTGAAGCTTTGGTATGATGAGATCATGTACCGCACCTCTCCTTTTCAAGTCTATCGCCTATCTACTTCCTGTTTGTCGATAAATCTTTTTTTTTTTTCATTATAGCCATATATTCCAAATTTTAGACAAGGATTTCTAAAGCTTTTGTATAATGAGTTGTACCATGTCTCCTCTTTTGAATTCCGTAACCGAGTCATCTGTTTTGTCGTTAACTTTGTTTTTTTTTTCATTAATAGCCATTAATCGATATGTATATCTATAAGTCTCTGAAACCTTTCTCCAAGAATTTTCAGCTTGTAATGATTCGTACCCTTTTCCCTGTTACTTGCCCCTTTTCAGTCAATCTGATACATTTTGCATTATGGGGTAATATGTCAAAGTTTTCTCTGAAGTCTTGTTTTCTGAATATAATATCCGTCTGGGGAATCCGTGTCCCATGGACACATTTTCTATTTTTTTTTTTCGGTTCAATTCACGTTTTCTTTTATTTCCATGGGAAGTCTGCGTTTAGTATTTTACGGATTCAAGCATGTCAAAACAGCGTTTGGTTTTGTTTATAATAATTTCGAATTTCCGGTTGAAGAATTACACTTGACTGCGATATAAAAAGTATGTTATCCGGGTAAAATCTTGATAGGCTATAAGTTGATGTTCAACAAGATTTTATTAATATTAACGAATTTAGGTTTGCATTTGTGCATGTTGCCGGATGGAAATCTATAAATGAACATATGAAACATAGTGTTTTGCACTTCTGGAACTTCTCTTTAAAGTTTTGGGTTTCGAAGCCAGAGATGTTTTCATAACTGGAATCCCGGCATAATATCTCACGTGAGTTATTACTATCTTTGGTACCTAACTACCGTTATATTCATGTGCAAAATATAGTGCCGTATTGTATTATTTTTTAACAGTGATTTAACGGCAGTTTATAAATCTTTTTGTACCCAATTGAATAATGAAATGTTTTTCTATATGTATATGCCAAGGAGCAATGTTTTGATTTTATTTAAGCTCTTATTTACCTGTGTCTATATTACTACGCCATTTGTTCTCACTGCTCTCACTCTAGACACTCTGCGACATTATTTGACATTGATTTACTATAGCTTCCTATTATTATCACCCATTTGTTATATTATTCATGTTATTAAAGGTGTGTAATAAATATTACGTATTTCACAATGATTATCAATTAATACTGCCATTGTATCAAATAATTCCAGTTGAATATCTCGCATGTAAATTTAACTTCCGTGATGTTAATTTTGGAAAGAGTTGTCCCTCTTTCGATTATAGTGTGCAATTGGATATTGTTAAAAATTATGCTGACCTGTTTTACCCTGTATTTCATGGCAACTTTTGTGTTATGTACGCAATCAATGTGTGACGGATTTTATCCTACTATTTCATGTATTTGAGAATAACAAAGTAACATACCCCGGAAAACAAGCCATGGTTTTTATCAAATTAATCTTCTGATTTAAAAGATGATGCTAAAGAATCAGTTACCCAACATATATTTCAATAACACATCTTAGCTGGCTGTATGATGGCTACCACATGTGGCTCAGATCATGCATACTCTTCTGCAACATGTGATTATACTGCTGGTTTGTAGTTTGCATTTTTTAAATTTCCATATAGCAATGTATTGTGGTGTTTGAAGCTGACCATTTTCCCGCATATATGAAATAAATCAATATAAGATCATATAACCAAAATAACATACACATCCGTTGATGAAATAAGATTTAAATCCAGTTATCATTTGATATGGTTGCAACCATATCTTTTCTTGTTTATATTGCCTGGCACAGGCTATATCAAAAACACCCCTGGCTTCGAATCCCAAAAGGGATTACCAATTCTTGAAAAATCCATATGGACATCTATTTAAGGACTTTTGGGTATATGTGCAGAGTTATTTCAAATCACCAGTATGGTTCTTGCCAGGATTGTAAAAAGGCATGGTCATAATCATAAAAAGGACATTTTACTACTCAAATCTGACAAAAACACTTTAATACGTAAATCATGCATTTAAAAAGGGTTTCATTATCTGGTGCTAGTTTAAGGTTAGCATGACAAATAGAATAATCCCTTTTGAGATTCGAAGCCAGAGATGTTTTTTGATATTGCCTGCCTCCGAGTCGAATCCCAAAATGGATTAAAATAGACGAGTTTCCAGTTGTCATGGTTGTTGAATTTTGCCTGAAAATTTTGACATCACAATATATATTATATAAGTTTGAATGTCACAATGTCAGTTTACGAGACACAATTTTCTTACTTTAAACATATTTATTAGTAAATAGCACATGTATCAATATACAATTACAACAGTAAAAAATATCAGGATTTGGTTACAAGCTAAATTTAGCTTTTTTCAAAACCATCTCCTAAGGATACAACAGTTACATGTACATATATATAGGTCATTCTCTGACAACTTTAACAAACTGTAAGAATTTTAGTGAAAAAATATTGAAATTTGTTTTTTTATCTTTTTTAATTTTTTCTTTTTGATTTGTGTAAAGCAGGCATTATAGAAACGTGACAAAAAGGTTGGCACGCTATTCGCAGAAGCATTTTCTATTCTTTCTCGATTTTCGATGGTCATTTGACTGATGGAGCATGAAAATGTGTCTTTACCGTCACAGAGTTAAGACACCATTTTTGCACATTTCTCTGCAAAACTTATTTGTAAACAAATATAGTGTTTCCCGCAGAAATTTTCAAAGGGCAGGGAAAATCGTGCCTTTACGTCAGGGCAGAGGGGAAAATTTGATAAAAATCATGAAAATGTGTAAATTTTGAATAGAAACATAATGTTAAAACACAAAGGGCAGAAGGGGAATACAAAAGAAGGCAGTGCGGAACGCCCTTCTAAAACAAGCTAGGGGAATCACTAAAATATTCTATCAATAGAGAATAATGACACAAATAAAGTAATGCTGAAAAAGTATTCAGATATACAAACAATCAGTGTAAAAAGTTACTACAATATGGTTTACTGAATACTGTCCCCACTTTTAAGAGCTCATTTTACCAAAAAGTTCCTGCTGTGGTTGCTCTAATGATGAAATGATGAGAAAAACAGAATAGAGACTAAACTGTAGTAACTACTTAATAAAGCAATAAAATTTGAAATGCATTTTTCTATCATTACAAGCGATTTTTTATATACTAACTTTTGTTGGGGTAAGAGGAGACATTTGTGACGTTAAAAGAAAGATATGTGATGGTAAAGAAAAACTTGTGATGGTGATGACATTTTTGGTTTAAGGAATCCTCTGTTTAAAGAATATTCTATCAAATAAGAAATACAGCGTTTATCAGCATGGATTCTGTTTTTTAATTGCTCTGCTCAGATCTATTTCTTTCAACTATAAAAAATGACAAAATGACAAAACATGGATAACTTATCCACACACAAAGTATGGACCTTGATTGTAATTTCGAAGTTTTCAGAGAGAAATAGACGAAAAAACATAACATTTCTTATAAAGATATCTTAGAAACTAATAGAGATATCTAATGAATTAAATAAGATATCTGATACAGTAGTCCCCCCCCCCTTGAGAGACCACCCCATTTGCAACATAAAACTGGCCTTACAAAAGGGGTGGTCTCTCAAAAGGAATAGGTCCGAAAATATAAATGGCTGAAAATAAGTATTTTGTATAACAAATTTGCTATTCTATTTCACTTACTGTATTTGTGAAAGCATTCAAAATGTCTTCTTATTTGTTACATTTACATTTGACACATTAATATTTAACATACATGTATATCTAACAATGATTTAAACACATGTGCATTCATTAAAATACATGCATTAACCAGAAACCTATTATATATAAAATACTAAGAATGACCTGCACATGCATGTGTCTTAAGTTTAATTCTAAATAGCTTGTCTTTATCAAATGATTAGGTGAGAGTTAATTAGTTCCCCCTTAAAAATAACATTTCTAATAATTACAGGTAATTATGTATCAAATCATTATCTTTCTTCTTAATATACATGTAGGGCTTGTCACCAGCTTACCTGCCAATTAAGTCAATTTAATTGATGTTTAATTATTCTATTAACTTATTACAAATGGCATTTAGTTTTCATCAGTGTTTAAAAACAAAACATGGTCTTTATTGAGGGGTAATGTGGATATTTTCGACAGAGAAAGGGTGGCCTCTGGTTGGGTTTTAGGGGTGGTCTTCCAAAAGGGGTCAATTTGTTCACAAAAGAGGTAATGCAAAAGAAATGTGGCCTTATAAAAGGGGTGGTCTCTCAAATGAGTGGTCTTTCAAGAGAGGGACTACTGTATATTAAATAAGATATCTTATATACTAAATAAGATATCTTATAAATTAAATAAGATATCTTATTAACTTCAATTTAAATAAGATATCTGATAAACTAATAAAGATATCTCATATATTAAATAAGATATCTTGAAATTGAATAAATATTAAAAGGGCATGCCATACAGGTCAACTGGAGCAATTCATTCAGAAACAGAAATTTGAAATTGGTCTATACAGTGTACTCATACAAAACACACACTCAAGCTAACAATAAAGTTAAAGATACTACATCATAAATAGATGATAAAAAGAGAAACATACAATTAAATGTATGCAAATGTATAAGTAAAGCAAGTGTCATAAAAATACATTAAAGTATAAAGTTTGACATACACACAAGTATTATCTGCAGTATACAATAACAAATTTGTGAAATGATATTTTCAACCTTTATTTCACATTCACCTTACCACTCACTAACAATAATCTGATGCGAAGTTATCGAATATTTGTTTATTTTTCACTACAAAATGTATCATCATTATCTCAGTGATTCTACTCAACTCTACATTGAGACTGAGTACATTCATTAAATTTCTCTCCTCAGAGTATAGGATTTGGACCACATAACCTTGGGATGCATAAATATATCCAATAGATCCATTGACTAAATAGCTATGATCAGGTATTGTGAAAATATCCACAGATATTGTTTTAAACAATAATCATGAATATTTAGAGAGTTTACAAAATATTTCGATAAATTGGCCTTAATTGGGTGTTTCAGGCTAAATAGAAAATTCTTATAACCATGATTTATAAAAATGGAGATTTATGCAAGGGAGAGGAAATTAACGACAACAGTTTATAAAAATTGTTGTTTGTTGATTTACTGTAATCATTATTGTCAGTGTTGAATGATTGCTAGGCCTATATAAACAACACCTGTCATTATGCCTGTCCCATTCATGCCATTCAACAGTCTAATAAACCTGTTTACCTGTCACTGCAGTGCCACCTGTGTTGATTGACATAAAACTAAATTCCCTGACATGTATCATAATTTTCAGTTGACAAATTCAATTGTGGCAGATTTTGCATAAGTAATCCGAGCAAAACAACACTGGTGCCATGAAGAATAAATGCGGACCATCGACAGAAGAATACCAAAGGAATAAAGCACAAGGTTACATTACAATGTACATCAAAGTCCAGAAGACAGAACACGTAACGACACTATTCACCCACAAAACACACAAACACTACAAATGCAACACTCAAAAATAAAGCACTAACATTGTGAACTATAAAAAAATGCAAAAGGTACTGGGGTCACAAAATAGGCTGGTGTTGCACCAGAAGTTAAATTCTACAGAGATTACTGAATGAGAATAAATTAAGAAAAGTTAAGAAAAGGTTGCTTATAAATTGGTTTTGTTATTTATAGGAATGGATGTTCAGTTTGCAGACAGAGTTTCTTCACTTTGTTATCAGAAATATAAGAATTTACAAAAGAAAGGAAAGCCAGTAAAAGGCAAAGAATGGACAATGTTAGCAGGGATTGTAAAGACTACCAACAGTATTATTTTTAAAAATATTTCTTTCTATAATTATGAAAATTAAACAAGAAATAATTCATGGGAGCGTGAATATATGGCGATTTTTACCATGGGTTGGCCCTTTATGGCAAATATTTCACCCAAAGCGTATGCAAGGCTTAAAATATAGGCATAAAAGGCAAACCAGTGGTAAAATCAACATATATTCACGCTCCTGTGAATTAATATAATTCTAATATGACACTTGCAGGGTACAGTAGAGATGAATTCTTCTTTATATTCATAGGTGAAACGGCCATTTTACCCCATAAAGTACGATGCTTTGTTCTATGACGCTACAAAAACTGTCGTCAAACTGTCTACGACGTTATCAAAAGTACCGTTGATTGTCATGACAGTATCCACAAATATATGCAGATTTTACCATGGTTATGGACACAAGACAATCAAAGAACATCATGTTAGAATCTTCATTTTACATTCATCTATGGACTCTCGTCTTTTTAACTCACTTAGCTAAAGCTAGGATGAAATTTTGCTATCACTTAGCTTTGCATCCATTGTCTGTCTGTCCTCCGTACATCTGTCCATTCGGATTTTAACTCTTATTCAAAGATCATCTCATCTGAAACTACTGGGCCAATAGTGACCAAACTTGGGCCATAATATTCATTGAATTGTCCCCTCTAAAATTTGTTTTTGGATTTATACTATACTAAAGATGGCTGCAAATTGGAAACGGTTAACATTGGATACCTATGATGGCACGTTCAACTGAGCCAGTTAGAACCAACTAAGCCCCAAGAGTCCTGGGGTGGTCCTTTACGGAAAGCTTGTTTTTAAGATTCTTGCCTTATCCAAGATAGAAACCAACTGGAACATATTTTAAAATCGAATCTGAGAAAACACATTAGAGATCTATACTGAAACTTCTGAACCAGTTGGAATCAAACTTGCACTTGGCTACCAGTATAATAGCCAGTCCTTGGTTGGTTCCCTACAAAAATAATTTTTTTTCTCAGTTCAAACTTTTCCAAGATGGCTGTCTAGCAGGAACAGGAAATGAAAATGCATTCAGAAATCATATCATCCGAAACTAGTAAACCGAATGGAACCAAACTTTGCTATAATATTTTTATTTGGTAGTCCCCTGCAAAAAGATTGTTTTTCAAGTTTGCATCTTATCCAAGATGACAGACAGCAGGGATTGTAGTCTAATATTGAGAAAACACATTCAGATGTCTTCTTTACTGAAATTACTAAGCCAATTGGAGCCAAACTTGGCCACAATCATTCTTGAATGGTCCCCTCTGAAATGTTTTATAGGTTAGCATGTCATCCAATATATGGCATAGTGTTTGACATAGTGTGAGCAGTTCCAAAGATTTTCTCCCTAGAAACTACTGAACCAATTGGAATCAAACTTCCCTACAATAGTCTTTGGATGGACACCTCTACAAAAAGTTGTTTTTCAGGTTTGAACCTTATTATGGCTGCCAGTGGGGAACATATTTAAACATAAGACCTTATGGGAAATCAATTCAGAGATCTCCTCTGCCTGAAACTACTGAACCAATTGGAACCAATCTTGGCAAAACAGGTCTTACACATGTAGATGGTTCTTTGCAAAATTGTTTTTTTCAACACTCGTGTCCTCTCAGTGGAGATCAGATTAAAACATTTGATGCAGTGCAATGGATTTATTATGTAATGTATTGTGTGCATTATGTATTTTATTTTTCTGTCTCTAGATATGGTTTGAACAAGGGTGAGGTTTTGCCATCACAAAACTGGCTGTCATCACTCATCAGTCCACCTGTCTTTCATTAACTTTTCAATTGAAGATCTTTTCCTCTCAGGTCATAAAGCCATAGGGAACCAAAAATTTGTCACAATAGTTTTGGGTAGTTATCTTTCCAACAACTTTGCTACAATGGTCCTTAGATGCATCCCCTTTTCAGATACACTCCTCATCAAAAATGGAAGTAAGCATAGAACAGTGTAACATTGAATTCTGTAGTAAAACATTTAAAAATCTTTTCTTCTGAAACAGCTGACCTTAGAGAATAAAGTTTTTTAGATTGTTCACTTTATAAAGTGTCCTCATTGTGAACTTCAATTCGTCCAAGATGGCCTCCAGGCTCCAGTGGGGCACACAGATTTACACCCATCAGAATTTTAGTGGGATTTGTTTCAATTGATTCAACTTAGCTTAGCCAAGCTTAAAACAGTACATCAACAGAATTTTTGTAACTGGTACCTTATGAGGGGTGAAAATAGTATTTGACTTCAAACGTTATGGATTTTGTTTTGATTCATACACATAATGTCATTCATATCAGTATATTATTCATTTGATATCTAAAGTAGTAGAAAAAGATATACAGATGTACCTTCATTATTTACATACCCTGTTTATTTTGTATTTGGCAGATGTTTCTGACCCTGAAGTAGTTTGTATAGGAACTGGTACCAAATGTTTGGGAAAGTCACAGCTTAGTCCAACAGGTTTGATTTATATTGATATCCAAATTTTTTATAGGTAAATTTAAATTTATTTTCGTTATTTTTTGCAAAGGGTTGAAGTGTGAAAATTAAACTATCACAAATATTATTATGCAATTTAATTATTTAGTAGACAAACACCTATTCAAGACTGCAAAAATGAAATTTATATGAAAAACCCTAAAAAAGACAATCCTGCCACAAATTTCATGGTTTACAATATTACAGTACAGCCAAGAGACTTACTGTGATAAATCACTGTGATAGACATCACTCAAAATTTTTAAATAAATATAACTTTTTCCTGACTGATTAATCTACATAATTTCTTTTGCATGTGAAGTGATAGACTGCATCACTTTAAATGCAGAGTGATGTGTCTATCACCGTGAATTCTCCAGGTTAGTCTCTTGCTGAATTGTACATGGTAAAACAAGAAGTTTGACTTGAAAATCACAATTTTGATGCGTGTCAAAAAGTTTTTTCATTGTACGATTTCTTAAGGTAGATCATGACATAATGGAAAATATTATTTTGAGATATTTTGTTATGTTAACTCAAATATTTTAAAAAAATGGAAATTGATATTGTAATATCCTGATTATACTCGAAATCTGTTACACATGTTTTATCATTACCACCTATTGGAAACAAATGTATTTATCACCCTTGAATAAAATGTGATCAAAACCAGCAGCATGGTTTCTTTGTTCCAGAGTGCGAACATGTCACTATAAACAATATACAGCAAATACAAACCCAACAAACACATCAAAACATTTCATTGGCGACGAGGAAATGGCTACAGGCTTTAATTTACCCCCGTTCCCATCCTTCGATGTTGAAACGGACAAATCAAATGCAGGTCCCCGTTGGGAAAAGTGGGTCGAGAGACTTGAAAACTTGTTTGTTGGTCTTGATATCGACGATGCCGATAGAAAACGTGCCCTACTCCTTCATTATGCCGGCGAAAGGGTCTACGATATTTATGATGCCGAGAAAAAGGAAACGGCAGCAACATACGATGCTACAAAGAAGGTTCTGAAAGATTACTTTGAGCCCAAAAAGAATGTTCAAATAGAAATATATAAATTTCGTTCATATAAACAGCTAGAGGGCCAGAACCTCGATGAGTATCTGACAGAGCTTAGAAAATTATCCAAAAACTGTAATTTTGCAAACACAGATGCAGAAATTCTCACACAAGTCATACAAAACTGTCGTTCGAACAGATTGAGGAGACGTGCACTCCGTGAACCTGACAAGAATCTTGACGACATCCTAACAATGGGCAGAACACTTGAATTGTCAGAATTCCAAGCTTTAACTATGGAACGTGAAACTGTAAATAAAGTCAATTCATATAATAGCAAGTATCAATCAAAACATGCTTAAAGGGGTGGACATCAACACAAGCAAAGTCATAGATTTGAACACAAACAGAAACAATCAAAACAAACTTGCCGCAACTGTGGCGGAAAGTTTCCACACACAGGAGAATGTCCAGCAAAGGGACAGAACTGTAATTTCTGTTCAAAGCCAAATCATTTTAGCAAAGTATGTAGAAAACGCTTACAAAAACAAGGAAAAGTGAGAGAAGTGCAAGAGACACAGCAATCGCACACATATTCAAGCAGTGAGGATGACGAGTACACATGGGGAGTAACAACTCAAAATGAACACATAAGTGTCGTTGGCACAAAAGCACCTAAAGTTAACATTAAAATCAAAACAAAGAATGTACACTTTTACTTGACACTGGAGCAACAGTTAATTTACCCGATGAAGAAACTCACAGTAAAATAGGTGCCCCTAAGTTCACAAAGGG